>JALBUN010000021.1:0-264603 GCA_025174535.1 Cantharellus purpuraceus
AAGAGGAAAAGGAGCGGAAATGGGAAGAGGAGGAGGAAGCAGAACAGAGGCGGAAGGAGGAGGAGGCGGAATGGAGGCGGAAGGAGGAGGAGCAGAACAGAGGCGGAAGGAGGAGGAGGAGACGAGAAGGAAAGAGGAGGAAGTGAAGGCCGAGAGAGCCCACAGGGTCAGGGAATTTGCGGCCATGATGGAGGCCGCAAGACTGAAGGAAGTGGAGGAGCAGGTGCATGAGCTAGAAGCTGCCATGGAGGTAGAGGAGGAGGTGACTGGGGCAGGGGGAACCAGCCACCCAGGAAGTCTGAGTGTGCCAGTATGGACAGGGACCCCTGAAGTCACCATCATCTCCGTTACACGGATGGAGACAGCTCGTCTGAAAACTGTCACAGCGGAGGTCTCGCCATTACATCCGCGGGCACAGCCATTGTTTGGGTTGGGGGCAGCTGAGGAAGATGAAGTGATGGAGATGGAGAGGGCGGAGGTGGAGGCAGATCCTGATGCCAATATGGAGCTCGATGCAAATGCGGAACCCAAGGCAGGTGTGGATGTCGGGATGGATGCAGAGCCAGATCCGACTTCAAATTGTTATGAGATGGCTTGGGTAGCTGCAGTTGAGGCTTGCAAAAGAGCAGAGCTCTATGCTGCTACCACTAAGAAGAATCTCGATGTCGCGGTCTTTTCATTGAAGGCGTGCCCGAGTGCTGATACGGAGAAGCGGGAGGCGGATCGGAGGGTCATATGGTGCAAGGCGGAGAGTCACGTGTTGGCAACCCATAAGAAGGAGCTGCATGTCACGAAGTCGGCGATCCAGCTTCGCAAGTGCGAGATGGAGAAGGCGGCAGCAGAACAACAGGACAAGGAGGAGGAGAGGGAACACTTGGAGGCCACAGCGAGAAGGGGCAGACCACCCAAGGCTCTGGCTCCAGCAGAGCCATTTGGCAGGCCTGGCGTAACTTGTGACTTGTGTCATGATGTGGGCGTGGAGTGCGTGTGGCCTACCGGCCCAACTTGCCGCCTTCCTGTGATCATTGTCGGGGTCGGAAAGGAGGGTGTAGGATCGGTGGAAAGTTCGATCCCTGGAGTCGGAGCGTCAAGCCCCGACTAGTGGTACAAGGAGGGGCAGAGAAAGAATCGGAAGGTTGTCCGACCAAAAAGCGGCGGACGGAGACAGGTGCTGTGGCAGCTGGGGGTAGCGGTGTCGGATCGGAAGGGGCAACAACCGGTACAGGCACGGGGCGCGTCTCTGCACCCAATAGTACTGTGGGCCAGCTTATCTGGCTGGTCAACCTTCAGTCAGAGCACCTCCAGCGGATGGAGGGGTTGCTAGTGGACTTGGTGAAGATGATGAAGCGGAAGGAGGTTCTGGAGGGTCAGTGGACGGCTGAGTTACATTGGTTGCGGAAGTTCATGGCCCCTTTGGATGAGGATTCGGACATGGGGGATGAGAAAGATTGGGTGTCAGATGTAGGGAGTGATGATGAGTCGGAGACGGAGCCTGAGGTAGATAAGGGGAAGGGGAAAAGGAAACGCAATGTATAAAAATAAAAAATGAAAATGATTATAAATTTCAGAGCGGAGAAAAATGAGTCAGAGTGATATTCCTTCAGAGTTTTTTGGGCAGGCTGGTAATTTCCCTTGTGACTTGTAATAAAATGATGATGCAAAATAATAGAATTAGCATTAGTAATCGAACTTAAAGATTCATAAGGGGGCCAGGTTTGTCTGGATAAGCGGAGTGAAAGTCAGAGACAGATTTGGATGCGTGATCGAGTTCAGACGTGGATATCCATGAGGACTCTTTGTCAGTGCCTTCATATCCAGTCCATTTGACTAAGTACTGGAGCTTGCACTTGTGTCAACGGTTGATCTTTGAGTCCAGGATCTCAGATATCTCATATTCATTATCTCCTTCGATGATGATTGGGGGAGGTGGAGGTTGCATGCGACCAGAGATCTTGTTCGTAGTAGTGGGTTCGAGCATTGATATATGGAAAACCGGATGAACTGCTTGGAAGTGGTCAGGGAGGTGGAGGGTGAAGGACCTGCTGCCTGCATGAGCAATGACCTCATAAGGACCTAAGTATCTCTTGGAGAGTTTCTTTGATGGACGGGTGGTCCAGAAATGTTCAGCCTTAATGAATACTTTGTCTCCGATTTGCAGGTCCGGAGCCGGAATGCGGCATTGGTCTGCAGAGACTTGATATTGTTTCTAGGCATCAGAGATGGTTTCTCAGAGATGTTGGTGTAGTTGATCGAGGTCAGTTACGAATTGGCAAGCTTTGGTGGAGGCAAGTTCTTTCTCAGGGTGGACAGAGATGTTCGGATGATAGCCTTTATTAGCAAAGAACAGAGAGACACCAGTGGTTGCATTCAGAGTGTTGTTGTAGGCAAACTCTGCTATCGGAAGTAGGTCAGCCCAGTTGATAGTTACAATAGATTCGGAGATATTGTTCCAGGGACTGATTCATTCATTCCGTTTGTCCATCTCCTTCTGGATGGTATCCGGAGGTGAAGTGAAGTTTCATGTCGAGAGCCTTTCCTAGTGTGCGGAAGAAGGAGGACATGAACTCTGAGCCCCAATTGGATGTGACATGCAATGGGACTCCATGTTTAGAGAATACGTGGAGAACGAACAACTTAGCTAGTGAGGCAGAGGTGATGGTGTCATGCGTCAGAATGAATAGTGACTGTTTAGTGAACCTGTCAACAATCATGAGTATGGTGTCGTATCCAAGTGATGGGGAGAGCTTCTCTATGAAATCCATGGAGATGGAGTTCCATGGTTGCTCCGGGACTGGAAGTTGCTCAAGCATTCTGTAGGGTTTGTGCCTTTGCAATTTTGAGCGCATAGACATGGTGCAGGAGTTACAGTAGTGTTGAATGTATTCTCACATTTTAGGCCATATGTAGTCTCGTTGGATTAATCCTTGTGTGCGATTTTGCCCGAAATGGCCCGAGATTGGGTGATCATGATAATACTGCAAAACTCGGAATCAGAGGCTGTTGGTGTCGGGGACGTATATCCGGTTGTTGTGTCAGAGGTGTCCTTTGGGGTCAAGTGACCATTTCAGATCGGAAGGGTTGTCCAAGTGTTTAACTGTAACAGGATCAGATTGGAGTGATGAGCAGATGTTGGAGCAGAGTTGGTCAATGTCCATAATGGTGACAGCTCGGAGGGTGGGAGTCATGAGGGTGGATGCTTGTAGGGATGATGCCAGCTGCTTGTTAGTAAACACAGGATGAAAGTTCTGTGGGTTTACAGTGGCATAGTCGCTATTCCCATCTTTAGGGTAGATGTCCCATTGTCTAGTTAAAGCGTCGGGCTTTGCTCTGAGTCGACCAGGACAGAAATGGATAATGAGATTGAACTGAGATAGGTATTCGGACCATCGGGCTTGTCTCCAGGTGAGCAGTTTCATTGTGGAGAAGTATTCCAAGTTCTTGTGGTCAGTTATGACATCCACTGGATTGGAGGGGCCTTCAAGGTAGTGTCTCCATATCCAGAAGGCTTCATATATGGCAAGGAGCTCTTTGTCATGGACATCATAGTTCAGTTTGGGGGGCGTAAATGTACGCGAGTGAAAAGCTATCGGATGGACTTGTCCATCATCTCTCCAGATGATGGACAAGATCGTGGCAAGTGCATAGTTGGAGGCGTCAGTCTCTAATAGGATAGGAATGTCTGGAACCCAATGAGTCAGTATCAGAGCGGAAGTAAAGGCCTTTTTCAAGGTCTCAAAGCTCTGTCTACATTTGTCAGTGAAATTCCATTGGATACCCTTCCTAGTGAGTCAGGTGAGCGGAACGGTGATATCGGAGTAGCCATGAATGAAGCGGCAGTAGAAGTTGGTGAACCCTAGGAAGGACTGTACATCCTTGACTTTCTGAGGTTCCAGCCATTCCTGTATGGCTTTGATTTTGTCATCGGACATTGTCAATCCTGCCGGGGAGAGGATATAGCCTAGGTATTCGACCGAGTCAGAGTGGAATTTGCATTTGTCAGTGCGGGCAAAGAGGCCATGCTTTCGGAGACGTCAGAGTACTTCTCGGACATGTGTCCAATGTTCTTCTTTGTTGTCCAAATATACCAGAATGTCGTCTAAGTAAACGAGGACAGTCACATCGAGGAGGTCGGTGAAGGTATCATTCATGAACCTCTGGAAGGCGGCTGGAGCATTGGTTAGTCCAAAGGGCATGACGCACCACTTGAAAGATCCATATCATGTGCGGAAGGTCATTTTCCATTCGTCGCCTTCTTGGATGCAGACTGGATGGTAGGCATGTCGGAGATCTATTTTGGAATAGATCTTAGCCTTTCGAGGACTTTCGAGTAGGTCTGCGGTGCAGGGTATTGGGTATCGGTCTTTCTTGGTGATCTTGTTGAGTCCATGGAAGTCGACGCATAGACGGAGTGATCCATCCCTTTTGCAGACAAATAGGACCAGAGCTCCATGGGGAGATAGGGATGGGTGGATGAAGCCTGTGGCCAAGTTCTTGTCTATGAATGTTCGGAGAGCCAGTAGCTCTTTTTGGGATAGCAAGTAGATAGGGCCAAGCGGAGGGGTGGAGTTGTCATCCAGTTCAATCTTGAGATCGTATGGTCAGTGTTCTGCTAGGGAGTCAGCTTTAGACTTGCTGAACACGTCGGCGAACTCATGATACTCCTTAGGAACCATAGATAGGTCCAGTGGAGTGGATCGGGCAGAACAAGCAGCGAGGAATATCGGATTGGAGAGATGGACCTGGAATGTGTGAGAGCCATCCAGTTTGCTTAGTCTGGCGAAGACCATAGTGTCCACCAGTGATATAAATGGCGGGGTAGACAGAGTATCTATCGGAGCGGAGTCAGCAGAGGCAGAAGATAGTTTCACACCTAAAATTGCTGGTGACATCAGGGATGACACAGCCTGTACTGGAGAACAGAATGTGATATGGCCCAATGCCCAGTCAATCAACAGATTGTAGCGGGTGAGCCAGTTATGTCCGAGAACCACAGAACAGCTGGAGTCAAGCAGAGTAACATAGAATGTAAGGTTCTGATTTCTCTGACAGAAAAACGGATGGACAGATCTATAGCTTGTGAAATAACAGCATTAGTAGTGCCATCAAATAATCAGAGTGGTATCGGAGTTATGGTGTATGTATGGGGTTTATGTAAATCAGAAAAAGAGGAATTGAGGAAACAGTGAGTAGAACTGGAGTCAATTAACACTTGAATAGCGGTATCGGGAATGGAGTCGGAGTAGATGAGGAGGGTAAGGGAGTTGGAGTGGGAAAGAGTGGATGTGTTCAGGCAGACCTCGTTTGTCATACGGGGAGTACCAATGCAGCCCTCAGCCCATACGGAGGCTATAGGACTGCTTACTATTTTTTGGGTCCGTCGCTTTAGCGTCGGACTTGTCTGTTGTAGCATTGGCTGCATGGCCCTTTGCCTTTGCTGCAGACAAGGTTGCCTTGTTGCAATCCTTGGCTTGGTGACCAGGCTTTCCACAGAACAGACAGAGGTTGTTGTCCATGCGGCACTGGTGTTCCTGCTGGGTAAGTTTTCCGTC
Organism: Cantharellus purpuraceus; assembly: GCA_025174535.1. NCBI lineage: Eukaryota > Fungi > Basidiomycota > Agaricomycetes > Cantharellales > Hydnaceae > Cantharellus > Cantharellus purpuraceus. The sequence goes on from JALBUN010000021.1 coordinate 5,550, forward strand.
CTTTCCCAGCTTGGTGGAGAGGTCCAGAGTACTCTTGCAAGCTCCAGAGTTATTGCTGGTGCCAGAATTGTTCTGACCGGAACCGGAAACGGCAGCGTTACCAGTGTTTGACTTCTGGCCTGAGTTGGCGGTGGTCCTCTTATCGGAGCCCTTGTTGGACTTTGGGGTCTTGTCCGATGATTTGTCCAATTTGTTGTTGGCCGAATTTTTGCAGGAGACCTCGGATTGACATTCCCAATATCGGGTGTCGATGGATTGGGTGAGCTTGTGGAGGTTAACCAAAGTATCCAGCTTACCGACACATGATATCTCATCCTTGATGCAGGATGGGAGTCCAACGTAAAATTGGCATTGGAGTGCAGTGTCACCCCATTGGACTTTTGGGGCTAGCTGCTGGAAGCTCACAATGTATTTTGCAATTTTGTGATTTTCCTTCATCCAAAGTTGATCGAGTTTGTTCTCGGCATCAGCCTCGGGGTTGTAAGGACTGAAATTGGTCTGAAGTTCGGAGATGAAGTCAGAGTAGTCCTCCAACCATATCGGGTCAGAGTCGTCCATGAGCACTGGTTCAAAGTAGTCCAGTGCGGTGCCCTTGAGATAGGACATGGCTAAGGTGACCTTTGCCCAATTGGATGTGAACATGTCAGGGCGGTCGCAGAAATTCAACTGGCATTGTACCAAGAACGGCTGGAGTTTTCGCGGATCAGACCCATCGAATGGGTTGGGTTCTCAGACCTTGGTCCAGGACTTAGGGGCTTGTGGGTTACGGATGCTGCTGGCAAGCAGGGAGATGGCTTGCATCAGATTTGGAGAGGGTGGGGTGTTGTCTTCTTCATTGATGGCCTCTATGTGGTCCATTGGTTCTTCAATGACCTCAGGGATGGTGTTGATGCTGGTGTATGGGAACTGGTTTCCCTTAAAAAGATCTTGTTTAAAGTCCCTAAACTGTACAATTTCACTTCATGGCCTTAAAATATCAGCATATATGTGCTGCTTTCTCTTGATTCAGGGCCATTCAAATATTCTCTATTTTTTCATATTTTTTTGGGAATTTTCCATGCAGAAATGAGTCTACAAACTTATTGTTCTGCTGGGCTAAGTTTTGGGACCCACATGGACCCACAAACCTTCCCAGATGTCAGCAGCCCCAAAGTCAGCCGGAGTCACCCAGACTACTGACTCATTTTCAATCACATGACTCATTTTAATCTCCGACTCAATCTGGTCACCACTGCCAGTAAATGCTCAATATCTTCGCAACCACTGCACCTCCTGACTCCATTTTCAGTGGAGAGTTCAATAGAAGCTGTGCCTACGCATAGCTGTGCTAATCAGCCCGGGAAACGAAGTATTGACCGAGTTATTTGAGTAATGGTGACTCATGCAATGACTCCTGCCATGACTCATGCTATGACTCCTTCCATGACTCATACCAACTCCTGTGATTACTCATACTATGACTCCTGCTCTGAGTCACACTATGACTCCATCCATGACTCATGCCATGAGTCAGAGCAAATCCAAGCAGCTCATTGGCTAGGAAACTTCCACCCCCTTCTCACATATTCCACTAGCTTCCAGTAGATTCCATCTATTAATAGGTAGAAGTTTCCGGTAGTATTATTCAGCTCCTGTAAATACAATATAAAAGGAGCCCATTCTGCCTCTGAATAAATAACCATTTCTACCCCATCATTTGCACATCAGTGTGACTAGAGTGACATACAGTGTCATCCTCTATATCTCAGTAACTGTTGATTGTCCAGTTCAAGGGTCGCTTACAGTTGTGTAACTGTATTCGATTGCACTCGAAGTAGTGATTGTCCTGCTTTGGGCATGAGTGTAGTATCTACCTCGCGTGACTACAAATCTACAGGGTGAGATTGTCTGTCGATAGTCCTGCCATTAGTGCTCTTGTTTAAGTTACTAGTGTGTACTGCCTTTGCAGAGCATTAGAATCTTGAACTCGTGTGAAGCAGTTGCTAGACTACTTCACACATCGCTGTTACCCGCTTCAGAGTGTCACTGGTTGGACAGTCGGATTCATCCACCTACTTCCTCTAGCCTCTAAGTGCATTCCCCCCTTTTTGGAATATCTGGACCCCTAAGCGCCCATGAACTCTAGACTCTGGAAGTCTTATTCATTCCCTACTGCTAAGAAACGTATTACCTTCCTGCGTATCGTATGCATTGACCATTACAATGGATTGTAACCAAAGTACAAATGTTAAATCGTTTCTGGAGTTGTGCTGCAGTAGGATTTGATATTCTTCTCAGCTGTTCATTCACGGAATTGTGGTGATTTAGAGTTTGCCCTAACACCATAATTTTGCGGGTTCCAAAACAACTGCAGTATATGTGAATAGATTGTCAATCTTTGGTCCTCATGCCAGGATCTGTCCTTTGTGTGACAATGTGGATTGGTTTTTGCTGAATAGTATGTTGACATTGGCATTTGTCATACATCCAACTGATAGTAAATTGGCACGTAGTTTAGGTGTGTATATGACGTTGGTGAGTGTGATGTGAAGGTCAGGTAGTTGTAATAAAGGGTTGGATATGATCTTTATATGTATAGATCTGCTCTGATTTGCAGTGAATGATTCCCCACTGGCGGTTTGAATCATGACGGGTGGGATGTTATTCATGTCAAAAAATAATGGTAAGTTTCCAGATAAGTGACTAGATGCAGTGGAATCCACCCAGCCATGTATAAGCATTGTTATGGATTGATGGAGCTGAGATGGGTGATTGGATTGATACGATCGATGATTCAGTGATTGAGGTGACCATGATGAAGTCCTTTGTCTGTCCTGCAAGGTGAGCTGGTGTATTGATCATAGGTTTATCCATCTGCTGGTTATATTGCTGATGATTTGTCATCTGTGTAGGTCTACCTGTAGGAAACTGAGGAATATGTGCATGTAATCCCTGGTTCTGCCTCAAGGCATCTGTCCTTCAAGTCCGCCACCTTGTGCATAGCATTGAGATGCCATGTGTCCAGATTTTCCACAGTGATTACATTGCATCATGTTATATTGATTAGCTCTTGGTGTGTGATTTTGAGAACTATTGTCAGGTTGTGGAATATATGAGTTTCATGTCAAAATCTTTGGTTGTAGAGGTCAGAGAGGTCTGGACTGTGCAGCAAATGCAGTGCCAGCTTGGATGGATATTTTGAGAGCATTAAGATCAGCTTTGTGTGCCTCGAGATGTTCTTTGATCTCTTCTGGTTTGCGTGTAATCATCCTGATTGTTTGCGCAATCAGACACCAGGATTCCAGTATGTTCCTGAGTAAAGTGGCTGCATGAGTGGAGTCAGGTATCGTTTCACCCATCCATTTCAATTGATTCCTGTATTCCTTCATGACAGTGATACATGTGATAACAGACTGGTCAATCATGTGGTAATTCTCATATTTTGTCCTGATTATACTGATTTTGCTCAGATCAGTAGATTTGAATTTCCCAATGAGTATGTTCCATGCTTCACTTGCAATGTTGGTATCATCGATTGCAGTCTGGAGTTCAGGTGAGATACAGAGCAGAATTTGGTTATATGCAACATTGTTATGATCATTCCATTCATTGATGAGATGGGATAGCGGTGTGGTGCTGATATATGGAATGTTATTGGTTGTAGTAACTGCTTGGTCCATGAGTGAAGGTAGAATATCAGTACCAAGAATGATAGCATATAAGCTGCAATCTCTCACCATGGCTAAAAGTTCCCTTTTCCAGGAAATCCAGTTGTCTCAACCCAATTTGGGTTTGAGATCTCGAAATTTGTGTACATCAAGTAAGGTTGTGCGGTAGATCTAAGTTTATACTCTCTTCAGCAACTCCTATGGTGGACAGTCATTATCAGATGGAATCTATATACAAACTACTAACATCTAACATTAGTGGAACTGGTTTTGTATCCTTCAACTCTACTGTTGTGGAGAAGCCTAGATCTATATACATGGGATTACCCAACGATCACATTGTGCCACATGTAGAGCTAGTAAAGATGAGAGGACACCAAAGGATTGAGTACCTCAAAGAGGAGTCTACAACCAAAGTTCTTGATATCTACAAAAAGCTAACCCATCTTGCCCTATTCACCTTCCCAAACACTAGAGACAACAATTCTATAATGGCAATGAAAACAAAAGGCCGAGTGCTACCCATTAAAGGCAAAAGAACCATGAGAGACATAACATATAGTTCGTTTTCTGTACCAGAGCGTCTGAAAAGACTCCAGTTGTAAGTATCACAGACTTATGAAAAATATATCTCATTTTTCAGGTGAGAAGTAGTGAACACAACTTGAGTCATGGTAGATCGATGAGACTCTTAATCTGTTGTAAGATTAAGTAGACAGATAGCAGACAGTAGAATAGGAGCATAGAATTCCAATATATAATTGGAATCTTAGAGATAAAAGGCAGTGAGTCAGAGAGAAAAGTACAACTGTGATTGACTGGAGAGTGCATATTGGTAAAATGTGAGGGCGACGCTGATGACGAGGCCACAACAACAAGATACTCAATAAGTGAGAGCCGATAAGAAATAATGTCAGCTGGTGCAGCGGATATCCTCAGTCTATACAGCTGTTTCTGATAAATACATGGGACTTACCTGGTGCAGCGGATATCCTCAGAGATCAAGCTGAGGGGATCACACTGCACCAAGGCAAGTCTTTATACTAAATGATGGAGACAGATAGGAGAACCAAGATAGGGAGGAAAGATAGGGAAGTGATAGGGGCAATGAAATAGGGGAGATGCACCCTGACAGGCTGTGCTGATAGGGGTGTCAAGAGAAAATACTAAAAATAGAATATGACTCATTTGAACCCTGACATACTTATACATATGAGAATGACCTTAGCATCTGGATCACGAACATGATGTCAGAATTACAGGTAAATGCTTAGCATATTCATTCAACATTTCTCAACACTTCAGAGTGTCACTGGTTGGACAATCACCCACCTACTTCCTCTAGCCTCTAAATGCATTCCCCTCTTTTTAAAATATCTGGACCCCTAAGCATCCATGAACTCTAGACTCTGGAAGTCTTATTCATTCCCTGCTGCTAAGAAACATATTACCTTCCTGCATATAGTCTGCATTGACCAATACAAGGGATGGTAACCAAAGTACAAATGTTAAATCATTTCTGGAGTTGTGCTGCAGTAGGATTTGATATTCTTCTCAGCTGTTCATTTCACAGAATTGTGATGATTTAGAGTTTTCCCTAACACCATAATTTTGTGGGTTCCAAAACAGTTTCAATGGGTTGAGATGATGAATCACTCCAAGAACACTTCTCACAAGCATTGGCTTCAACAGTCCTCCTACTTACTCCACACACACCCACCATTAATAATCCATTTACAAATGTCTTCTTCTTTGGCTCATTCCATCATATTCCCTACCTCAGGTCACTTTGCACCCTTTCCCAAGAGCCCACTTGGCATCCTCAACTTCAGCAGAATGGCCATTTCAACAACTGTCTCATGATCACAAAAACACTATCTTCCCAATGAGATGACAGATTCAACAAATATGCTGTACCTGTGGTGCACATTTTGGAAACCATTGATGCAGTGAGCCAAGACCACCTGTTCTTTACTGCAGTCCAGATAGATTCTATCCGGCCACATATTCTGTGAGCCTGGCACTATATGTTTGATCTTAATGTCTTTGTAGGGGGATGCAGGATCAGTATATGGAATATTTCTACTGAGGAGTGCCATGCAGCTCTTTCATTGCTTGTTGAATATGCAAGGAAATGATAGGATGCAAGTCAAGCAACAAACTGTTTAATAGAGCTGGTTGACAAGGTGTGTGGTAAACTTGTAGAAGAAAACCAACAACGTGAATGGGGTGGTACCCAACACATACAAGGCAGCCCATTTTGGAAGGAGGCCTTCCCAGTTCTACACACAAATATCCAAGTTGCTGGATGCCTCCTGGAGAAATGCCTGATGCATGGATCCATTCACACTGGTGCTATGTACAGCATCTGGGACCATGCACCACCAAGTATAATCATCCATCAACATTACATCCCCAGTTGTGTAAATATGAAACACAGATCTTGTTCAACACAAAGTCACCATATTGCTTTCAGGCATGCCACTGCATCTGTTTGTGCAATGGGAATAATTAGGATCAAAGCATACATAGAACTACATACAAGCCTGCAACGCAACGATACAACACCACAATGACCAAGCTGGGGTTGAGTTACCTTGAGTCTACCACACGAACACACACCAAGCTCCACGAGGAATCAAGCAGACTACCAATGGTATGAATGTCGTGAGACCTCTCACCTCTCGATGGGAATACAGTCGGGTCAAAGCATGCAAAGGAAACAGACTATCCCCTGCCTCAAGCATGGGTATCGGACAATTGTCTGAGACGACCGTTACCATCACCTGCATGCACGTAAACCAAGCTGGCAAGCTAAAGCAGCTCCTAAATCGTGTCAGCTTGGTGCTTTGCTGTCATGCTGTACCACCCTAACATTCAATAGTGTTTTCACCTGACCATAGAACCATTACACACAAACATCCCTTACCTATTCCCTCACAACCTGCATCGCCCTCCAAACCATTATCAAATCTACGACTCCAGCACAATACATATATGTGCACTCGTCTCATAGCCAGTTCACCCTCTCACGCTGCCAGAGTCATTCAAAGCCCCCACATCTAATCGTGTCTGTCTTAAAAGCGGGGACATAGATACATGTACAGCACCGTGCACGCACGTTAGTTGACATCAGGATTGATCGTGTCAAGGGCAGAACACTCTGCAACGGTCTCTGCACCGCTGTTCCCAATAAACCCTCCAGATGCCTGTCTATGTTAGCTGTCTTGTCATCAGAGTCAGCGATCTTGTTAGGGAGGTTTCATGATTAGCGCCTACCAGACATGGCGTACTGCATTCATCATCTTTGACAAACAGGGATAGAACCATATTTCATGTAGACGTAGCGTCGTGTTAAAAGACACCTTGCCTAATGAAGGAAAGGCTATCAGTGCCAACCTATCCGAGGATCCTAGCTAAATATTGGGATACTTACCTGCTTGGGATGTCACAAATGGCAGTGCCACAAACAAGAAACAGAGGGTCGACCCGAATAAGCTGGACCAGCAGCTTCTTGAGCACCTTCTGAGGCACTCTGAGATCTTTGGTGACTCACCCAGAACACACACGTACATCCAACCCAAACACGCGGTAGCCCTAGAAAACTTGCAAAAGGGAGGCCCCATCTGGCAATCAACATGTGTGTGTATCGATGACAGAAAGGCGCGAGGGCGACGGCATTTGGGTCATCGATCATTGCCGTGGGTGCGGATTTAATAAGAGACCAAGTCAATGGCCCCTGGTGCTGAAACGAGGTACAGACAAGACGTGGCAGGTGTTGACTGTGTCCAGCTTATGTGAAGCACGGCACGAACGGCGACCTGCCACGGTGTGGCCTTGTCGATCAGAGCGGGACCTCGGGAAGACTCCGGCAGCTTAAAACATTCTGTCCCAATCGCCTACCATATAACAACCACCCATCGGCCAGGTATTTCAGGCAGGGCGCTAACTGGCACCACCGCCCTTTCCCACTACCACTTTTTCATATCCCTTCTCCCTCTTTTTCCTTGTCGCCTTGTACGATGGAAGCACCAATGCGCGTGCCCTCGTGCTCGACGGAGAGATGCGTGCGCTGGCTTACACGGTGCTGGTTCGGGAGTCCCAAGAGACCGACTCGGGCGAGTGCAGAGCCATAGCTATACCGCGCTTTTCTCCTCCGCAGTTCCACTCCATTCGCAGTCCCCATCCTCTTCGTCTTCTTCTCCTTCTATGGCTCGACGTCCATATGAAGCATCGCCGTGATACGATTGTTGTTGATAATGCCGCTGGATGGGGCCCACGCACGATCGTTGATGTGTGTCCTCCACACGTGGGCTCATCAACCGTTGTTCACGGCCATGCTCCCTATCGACAGTCTCTCTCTGCACTACCCATAGCCTTCATTGTGCAAACGACGAGTCTACGCTCGAGTGCAACACCTTTTGCGATACGCCTTATCTCCATGCACACCCTGTCCTGACACGTCTCTCTTTCACGTCTTTGAGTAGGCCTGCGATGACTGTATGTTGACTTAACTGTGCATCGAGTTTGTCGCCGCCATCGGGCAGCATACTAGTGCAATGAGACGTGGGTGCCACATCGGTGGGTGGGTGCCACGCACGGACCACCCCGTCGAGTCGATTCGCGTGTTGGGTCATCGTCCACAATCGTGCCAAGTATCAGAACGTGCTTGTCGACGTGCTATGAGCTCGTACACCATGTCCCTCGACGGGCGCTTGTCGACCACCCGACGACAAAGCCGCTTTTCTAGCATCTGTTGACGTGCTGGTTTTTTTCCACTTGACTGGGCTGGCTGTCCACCTTGACGACAAGCCGCTGTGTAAGCATCCAGCAACAGTGGATGACCGGAGAACCTCCACGTTGCATCGGGTGAATCCGCTTGGACGTTAATCACGCCTGTCCATGGCTTGGTGTTCATTCCATCATAGGAACATGTGTCGGCTCACATTAACACAGCACCAGCGAGACGATGGTCGACTGGTTGACGGGTTGTATCTGGTGTGCGCGTCAGCGATACGTTCCTTCCGTACGCGTTTTCATATAGCACCATTTAAATATACTCATCTCGTCTCATCAACCATCGACAACATCGAGGATCAGACTCTACGTCGACAAAACGCTTCAGATATAAGCATATGCCTGTTCTTCATCGTGACAATAACATCAATTGAAGCTTGGCGCATTGTCAAAAGAAGCAAACACACTCACGGGATAAAGTGCATGGACGACCAACAAAGTTGTTTTTGTTTAGAAGCGCGGCGACGAGCGTGTCTGGTATGCGCAGTAAGAGAGATATTCCTTTGATACACATTTTATATTGCTCACCGTTTAAATATGTCTATTTGTTTCGTCAGCCGTCGACAGCGTCGAGGATTAAACAAGGAAAGGATCAGATCTAAGCATGGATCCGCTCTTCATTGTGACAACAACACGTCAATTGAGAGTTGACGCGCTGTCCAAAGAAACAAACTCACGGGATAGAGTGCATGGAGCAATCTTTGTTTGAGAGGCTCTGCGACGGCCATGTCTGGTGTGCACAGTAAGACATACAGTTCTTTAATCCACGTTTCATATTGCTCACATTTGAATATGCCTATTTTGTTTCGTCAGCTGTTGACAGCGTCGAGGAATGAAACTTTGACAAGAAGCGTTAGGTCTAAGCATATCTGTTCTTCATCGTGACAACACGTCAATTGAGATTTGGGGGGCATTGTCAAAAGAACAAAAGCAAACACTTACCGGACAGAGTGCACGGACACCAGCAACGTCTTTCACTCGTTCAATCATCAAAGGAAGGAAGGCTTCGCTTTTCTGACATTCCGAGTCCTCCGAGTCAAGTTTCAGGCTTTGGGGGATCGCAACGTCGGAGAAACCATGCCTTGACTGTCTGACTTGACTGTCTGACTGTCTGACACTTGCCTCGTCCGTCCATCGATTGTCTGGCGAGAATTTGTCTGCTAAATCAGCTTGGATGGCATGCGTTATTCACCTTCGTAGTCTTGAGCCATCGAGCTACACAGAATATGAATACTGTTGATCAGTTGTTTTTCTGCAGAAACACCCACCGTCTCTGATTCATAATACCACGTCCAAGGGCTAGCGTATCAAGTTAAGCAGACTGTCGTCATCTCAATCGCGTGTCCTTTTCCAGACTTGTAAGACTCACGATTTACACCCGACATGCTCCCAGTCCCTGACATGTATGGATACTATCATAACTCAATCACAAATTCCGTCAGGACTTATTAGACTCACACCTTGCATTCAAACCACCAGTCTTTCATGTCTGGCAAGATGATAACCGGGACAACAGTCCTGCTGCAGATCCTCAAGCTACGCATACAGTCGTCAGCTGGTCATATGTTCTGTGCAAACCTATAAGACTCACGACTTGCATCCAACTTCCCAATCCGTCACACGTGTCTCCCAAAGCATGCCAAAACGCATTCCCACCATTGTCGCATCGTTGATGTTCAGGCTACAAAAGTGGGTAATATCCTCAGCTGAAGATCCTTTCTCAAACCGGATGACTCACAACTTGTGTCTAACCTCGTTCCCAGTCACGTCGATACCCCATTGCCAGCGGAACGTCCATAAATCATCGGAGCTTCAAGTAACAGGTAATGTGAATGCCTCAGTGGCATGTTGTGAGACTTACGTCTCGTAATCTCAGTCCCGCTATAATGAAGAGACTCATGACTTGCGTTCATTCCTCCCAGTCACGTATCCATGTCACCACACCATGAGAACAGAATGGGGGCCTTCTTCATGTCTTCACCACCCCGGAAAAGGATCGCAGAGCATGCTCGTATCTTGAGTATCCACGCTACATTGATTGTTAGTATGCTCTATCGTGTATCATCTCTGGAGACGTGACGCTCACCGCTCCATCTCTGACCTTCACCGGTGTCAATGTATGGGGAGCCTTGTCTCAAATCTCCTCCGCCATCCCCCTTATCCATATCGTCACCTTTGAAGGAGAAAGGGTAGCTGGGCTGGTGTGTGTTACGACTGGAGAAGGTGTCTGTCGACCGATGACCATCAGAGAGGATAGATCTAATAACGCATATAGTTTGACTTGGGTTAAGTGAAAGAGCAACAAGTGAAACTATACCTGAAGCACTCACCTACTTCTCATGTGGTTTCAGTATGGATGTTTCTGCAAACGGCAGGATAGGTGTCTCTGGCCACGGGGATCGCAAGTGTCCCGGCACGGGGGGTTTGGTTCACCCAGAATGAGAGTGGGAGGTTGGGCGCCGTTCTCCATGTCGTTCCCCCCGTCGTTGGATAACAACCGTGCCATAGGGATGAAGGTTTGTTTCAAGTATACGCGCTCGGGAAGGAGGGGGGGTGTCACTGGACCGGATAACCGCCTTTCTGGATCTCCGAATTTCGCCGTGCCTCTCGGCTCTCACATTTTGGTGCTGCCTAGCATTAGTGTTCTCTGTCGTTGCACCCTGCCACTGGACTCGCCATAGATACATCTGTTCAACGCTCTTTGGTCCATGTCTTCCTCTTCCAGCTTCAACCCTAGGCTACTCCAGCCATGCTCACAGTGCTCCAATCGCTCGTCCTTTCCAGCCAACCCTCGCCTCGGCATCCGGAGTCGCGGGGAAGATGCGGGGGGCAATGGCCGCTTCTTACTGACAAGATCGATTCGTCCTGTTTTGTGTATACGTGGTCAGATCATTATTATTGGCAGGCCTTTCTGATCGACGTGCATTATTTTCAGCAACGGCAGCTGCAGCTGTACTTTATTCTTTTGAGAACACCCACCTGCACGCTCTGGCTTACCACAGTCTCTTACAAGGAGGGTAGTTGATCCCAGCCATTTCGAAGACATCGATATTTCAATATCAGGTCATCTCTTGTCGTTCGCACACCATTTTCGAGCTTGTGGCCTTGGTGGTCCTATTACTGTCGGTCTGGCTATTCAATCAGGAATAGAGGCTTAAGCTTTATGCCGGCGTCCGTTCTTCATTGGCCTTGGGTACTCGCTTTTGACGAATATTCACCAGGAATGTGGGGGTGAACGGTTTGTGCATTCCGGGACATTGTTACTATATTATGGAGAACATTGCTGTATGCTTACTCTATTCTTCTAGGTCAAAGGCAACGTCGCAAGACAAACACGATGAATGCCCGTTCCCAAAGCTCCGATGCAAAACCTTTTAACAACTTGAGCGCAACCCGAACGAGTTTGCAGTCATCTCATCAATAGGCAACGTGTGGCATCCAATCATTGTCTCGCTTGCGAACACGCATGGACTTCAGGGATCGAGATGATTCCCACAACGCTACGTGTTTCCCGGGAAAAAGCTTCTATGTCAGGCACGGTGTTGACGTGTACCTGTTGATTTATATGTTCATGTAAATCATACCTTAGTAGGTCAGTCCGCTCAATGTCAGATAATGCGGTCGACACTAAATAACCCATACAGCCGCACGTGTAGCGCTGTGTCCCTCCAGTAGGAGATTTTGATATTTACTCCAGTTAATTTGACGCGAGGTTAGATCAGCTGCAGAGGTCAATCGGGAGCCACCCTACCTTTAAATGTCTACGTGAGGCATCAGAGCACCGATCGTTGTAGTGGGCCACATCGGCACTTGCAGTGTTGATGTTATCCCCGACGCAATTCATCTATAGTACCGTTATGAGTTCAAATCACCTGTTTGCTATATTTCATAGTTGAAGGCTGCTGTTTTTGTTTTTTTTTGTAATTTTCTGTTTCAATGGTCTCGATCACTTTGCGGGTCCCTCCGACTCCGTTCCATGTAGTGGCAGGAGCATTGTGTGCTACGACTGCATAAGTGTGCTGGGATGGTCGCATTTATGTCAATCTCCTTAATCCATCCATCGGAGTGTGCCCTAGCCGTATTGGCATCGTCCTTGATAGAATCGGGTTAAGACAGCGCATGACTTCAGTCGGTATGAAACCCAACTTTGCGTGACTAAAGACTTGGGACTGGAAATACCCATACTTTTAAAGATCACATGCTTCGTAAATAACTATCCAATTCAGTGCACCTTCACCATACTCCAAACTCCTTCCCATCCTGGCTGATCCACTGGTGTTCCGTTTTCGCGCCATCTACCTACCAGGTTCTGGTTGCCATGGATGTAACCACTAAAGAGCAGCGAAGGATCTGGCTCCGTCTAGGCATAGAGAACGTGCATAAGCAACATGTTCTTAGGAACCAAAAACCACGTACAGCCACACTAACAAGCGCCACAAGACCGTCCCAGTCCCTCACACGCCCATAGTATTCCTTGTAAACCCAAACATCCCCAAGCTTATCATCTGTCTGAAGTTATAGAGAATGTGAGAATGTTATTTGTTGGCCCATGTTGTTTCACACACCCTAGCCGTTAGGATGATGTCGTATACTCCATAGCCAAACGGTCCAGTACGTTCGAACTCTTTATCAAGTGCACGTTTCGCCAATTCAACAGGGTCATAGATGTTGTAGGTCGATGCTCGTACGTTGCTGTTGGAAAATCTGGGTTTGAAGTGCAGATGGCCCTGTCCCAGTCATCAGTGGCGAATAGTCGGATGGCAGAAAGCACGTACCGGAGTTTTGGTCATGAGTACATCTTCAGGCAGCCATGCGTTAAATATACCTTCGCCATTCGTATCATTGAATCCAATCGTCTGATTTGAATCGTATTGGTGATATTCACTGCATCGAGTATGCGATAATGATCATCTAAGTGCAGTGCGTCAATACTCACCGAACATGAAACTGCATCGGCCAGGAGTACATGTCCATTCCAGCTTCTACAGCAGTTGTCCAAGGACGTGAGGTCAAGGTAGCATCAAACGGTGCCTCAGGTATTTCCTTGAAATAAACATTGGTCAAGGCGATGATCACAACTTTGAGATAAACCAATGCACAAATAGGCGACCGACCCAAGTGCCTGCCAGCATTCCGGGAGTGAATACACGCTTGATCGTCGGCTGGGTCCACGGATTATAGAAAGTTATCAGGCGATGCCAGTCGTGCTCGAAAGTATCCCCACGACCTGGCCCCCACTCTACAAACTTGGTCGTCAGAAGCGTTGTTTGGTCTGTTGAACCATCATGATCCTCTGGAGAGGCGACCGATGCGGCAGCTTCAGCGGCCTCAAGACGGACAACGCATATCAGGAAGGCAGCCGGTGTGAGCAGCAGCTGGGTGACGAGTGAGCTTACGCCGAAATGATTCTTTATGTGTCTGATGAGAAAATGGTCGCATAGTCTCGACTACGCAAATTGAATCACCTTGAACGACCCTATAAACACATGACCAAAGGCATCCAGCACATGTTGCCGGTCTTCTGTAGTCTCACTTGCTGCGCGCTCTGAAAAGATCATGAGCCTCATGAATCAGGATGAATATTGAAGATACCTTTGTCCGTGAACCAGAAGAGCCAAGCAACAAGAGCATTAACCTCATCGCCCACCTTCCAACCGTTGTTCCATTCCTTTCTATCATGGAAGGGTCCCTCGGGTTTGACATACTCTGTTGCGAACTTGTTGACGCCTGCGTAGTGGACAAGCTGCTCATAGTTCTTTTGATCGTGCTCAATAAACATCAAATACGCCACCCAGAGGTCATCACAAGCCATTGGGGATGTAGAAAGTTCGCGACACGCAATGTGTTTGAACCGTTTCAATGCCATGAATCGTTTGACTAGCTCGTTTGCATTATCTCCAGCATTCCTGCACCCACCAAGTCTGCGCGTCACCCATTGAGCGTCGAATTTTGTTGAGAAGATGCTCGAGTAAAGTGAGGGGTTGTTATTTAGGGATATTTTTGAGTATATCGACGTTGACGTTTGCAGCAATTGAACCAAGTCAGTGGGTGGACCGAGTAGATTTCCCTCAACAAGAGCGAGGGCCACTCGCTCCAAAATCTCGGTCGGGCATGCCTCCAAGCTCGACAAGGGGGCGCGGACGGACATGGGGAATCGAGTGGAGAAGCAAAGTAGATTATAAGCGGGTCAACTCTATTATTATTTTGAACATTAAACAAATAATCATCAGACAAGGTTCAGCCCCAAACCCCGCACTGGCAGGCACTGCGGAGTTCGGGCAGCCAGCAGTTAAAACGTTAATTCTTGGGCAACTCCACTCAAAGTATAGCGCTTCACGCTGTATCGGTTCTATTTGATATAAGCTGCGTCGTATCGTCATTTCCTCTCACCTTTCATGAACTCACGCGCTGTAAAGATGGTGCTGGGGTATGTACATGCTCCCAGGTCGCACAGATGCGTTCATAATGGTTACTGAAACCTTGAGGAAGACGTCAAGCATGACGGTCCATGCACACACTAAGTCTGAAGCCAAGGGGGCCAAGGGTTTAAACAAGACTCCGATCCATAACCGTAGCGACACATTTTTTCGAGAGGTTCATATCAGCTAAATTGATATGGGATGTGTATAAAGATATCGCTGGTGTTCGGTTTGGAGATAATACCATTCTTTAGTTGCAGACATTGACGCATGACTTGGAGAATGGTTCCTAAGGCCCTGGCGGGGGTGGTTGTACTGACAACTGCTTGTATGGCTAGAGAGGATTTGAGGGTTAGAAACAGGTCGTTACGAAAATTCGGGAAGGCCATCTCTCACTATTGTGGTTGACTCTCAATGACTGGAAAGCGACCGGTCACTGATATCGTCGGCATGAGGGAATGTGTAAAACCGAGTCAGAATAGGCGCTGGCGGGTCCGTGCTTCACCTCATCTTCTTCGAACCGTACAAGTCACAGGGGGTAGGTCACGATAGGTGATGGCATGTTTTTTCGTTATGGCCTTAACATATTGATTTTCAGAGCGTTGGATGACCTCGCCAATGGAACCATCGAACTGTGCCATTCAGGAATTCAGTAACTGACCGCCTGGAAGATCCTCGAAATCGACTAAATAAAAGAGTCATCCACTTCATTATCCTCATCCGTTGTCATGAGGAAAGTATTTATGCTATTGGTGTTTGGAAGACCATTGGTACGAACCCTACCCAACTGTATAGCAACGTTGTCCCTGATTTACCCCATTGGCCTAATCAGAATACTATAACAGGAATCTCCTAGAGTTTTGGTCAATAGTGTAACAGTGTAGCCCCTACTTTCGACATCACACTGCATCAATTGGGATTCCCATGAGCCTACGAGTAATCAGTTCAGCTTGCTCTGAGATAGTTTCTCTTCAATCTTTCGCAGCATGCCCTTGCTTATCGTAATATATATGAGTTAGTGCTCCCTCATCTGACGCCGATGTTACACTAATCTTCTTTTAGTGATGGACGGTGAAGGAGCACATTGAATGAATTTCGTGGGTCTGCGTTTGGCGAACATCCAAGGTTACCCGGCGTTTCCGTGTGAATGTGATGTTGGTCGAACGAAGGGTCGAGGTCATGGACGTATCGTGCGAGCGGCATCAAGAAAATAGTTGAGCCTCACAGAGAGCTGGCGATATGGCCTTCGACCAATCACGCGTCACAACGTGACCAAAACCTCGGGCAGGGCAGGATGTAGTTTAGTGACACCAACTACCGAATGCACTATGAGACACACACTGTTCCTTGATCAACGCCGCTTAATTCAGTGTTTTCCATGGCCAAAGCCAAGAAGAGCAACGTCAAACTTTCGAACCAGCAGACAGCTTGACTCTAATATCAAGTTCGCATGGTCGCATCATTGTCAGAGCGTTGAATTTAATGATCAGACGCGAAGATTCAAGTTCAAGATACGCAAGCCTCAAGTTTTCAATGCACATTTGAAGAATAAGCAAGCTGGAAGTCCCGAAGCCCCCTGCCACAAGACTACGAGCTCGACAGTTGCCGTGTGGAATATCAGCTTCACAGCCAACGTGATGATTCGGGCGACCTTTTAATGCTTGAAGACTAACAAGGCTTGAAGTCCAATCCCCAATGATGTATCCGTGGGATCGAGGGTGATTACTGACCCATGGTCAAGGTTCAACTTCAAGTTGCAAAGGCTAGCTAGGCCAATCAGCAAAATCGTTATCACAACATCACAAGAACATTACACGTTGTTCGGTGACCAAACCTGAAACAACAAGCTCAGCTGCACTAATCGCGCTCACGCTTGAGGACACTAGCAGGATCAATATTTCGCGAGATGGATAGCTAACGATCAAACGCGAAGTTCCAACACAAGGTAAACGTGTTCCAAACCTCCTATACATACTCAAAGACCAGAGATTCCGAATGCTTAAAGATCAAGTTTGTCAATGGGCATTGCGTGGGATGGCTTTGTCGGATCAAGCGGGGTCCAAGAATCTCATCGAAGACCAGCAAGTCGCAAGACTGCAGGTATGACCAAAATAAAGAAGGTCGTCTTTGAGGCCCAAACGTATGCCAACAAAAGCCACAGGACTGAAACAATCGTTCTATAGTAGAGTACCATACTGTATTGGAGAATCTGGGCGACCTTGGTCGTCTTCTCTGTGTGCATGGGTAAGAAGAGCGCACATGCGGAAGACTATATCAGCTTCAGACCAACATACCTGTTGCAGTGTCTCAGAGCGTGCCACCCTTACACACTTCTTTTCACCAAAGCTGTCCCTCAACGGCTGATCAACAGCAGCTGCGCCAGTGCCAGTGCTCCTCAGACCACTAGAGGCGCCTTGTTATGGGGCTATTACTGATCTGCGGAGATGTGACATGACCAGTGCCTGGGCATAGAAGACTTGATAGAGTCAATGGAGAGAACGTCGGAGGGAGAGAGGGGGGGGATAGGATTAAGTGCTTCCAGGCCAGGGTAGATGGAGGGGCATGGCATCCGAGGCGGAGCTTACAGTAGAGCCCCAATCACGAAGAAGCCCACCAAGCGCGCGTGGTCAAACAAGCGTCGTGCACTTGTTTTTCTGCCAGTCAAACAAGCATCCAACTCCGGGTAGCGCATCACAAGAGCTCCAATACAGTCCGGCGAGAGAAGAAGTGGTTCGATAGCATGGCTGTCATAGAGTTTCTGGGGGGGGGAGGGGGGTGAAATACGCTACTGGGTAGGTGTCCAGTTGCCAACAGCAACTGGGATATCTATCGTCGGCTCACTTAATCCAGACCATTCAGTGTGGCGCAGATGAAGATGGCTTTTGATGAAGAATCAGAGTGAAAATTTTGGCCGTATCGCAACACACAAGCATCCCGGTTTTCAAGATTGACGATCATGGGGAGGAGACATCCAACTGGTTCAGATCGTAGGTCGCGGTATATATTGAAGACACATAATCATGAGGAGCATTATCTGTAAACGGCAATGCATGGCCGTAGGCAGATCGGTGAGCGGCAGATTGTGCTCCTAGCATAGACATTTGGCTGAATATTCTCCAACTGAGGGTGCAGATCGGTCTACGACCACCATGAGATACCCATAGGAGGACATCCAGGACAATAGCCTGCAAGATGAATCGATCAGTGGATACTGGTGTCGACTTTGAGGCCCACCTTTTCTCACTGATATCGAACCCTCAATCCTCTCTTAAAACCCTAAATCCCACTTTTAATGTTTCGCACCACTCAGTCTATCGTCATCTTGGAGGATTGCCTTTCGGCTTGACGACCGGGACCACCAACAGGGTAACAACATCTTAGTTTCGGAACACTTACATCCTCAAATTCTCCAACACACATAAAAACCACCCCATGAGCAATACATGGTCACGGTGACCTTGGATCCACGGCGTGCCAAAGGCTGTTGGTCATCTAGAAATTAACACTAAGACCCCTGTCTCGTTAGTGGGCGGATCGAATTCGAATGTGAATGCACTCGCCGTATATGGCGACGATATAGTCTTGATATGTCATCCCTGGACCTCCAGTTGGTCGACCGATGTTCAAGACGGAAGATCGCAACATGCACAACCTCAGGCACATCCCCTACAACAGGCACATCCCACAGAAACCACATCCCACAACACATGCATTACAGCAAGCCTCATAGCAAGCACCTCTTCGACAGAGCCCATAGCCAGAAGCATCCAGTGGTCCTTCAAAACGCTCTGAAGGAGACTCATCGCTTTAGTGCTTCTACACTGGCCGAACTCCCATCCTTTTATCATCCATTGTCTCGCTAGCTGTCGTCGATGTAGCACAACGTCGGAATGGAGAACGCGATATACAAAAGAAGACGAGTGCAACTGGAGCGATGATTCCAGGCAGGCGCAAAATTTTGACTCGCTGTATGGTTCGGCGAAGCTTAAACTCGGCTCTCCTCTCGCGCGAAGTGCCTACGGGCTCTGTCACGCAAGGCTAACGGAGTCACTCGGAGCTGGTTCGGAAATTGGCAGAAAGGCTATTCGTGCTTCAAGTCGACCAGCGGACGAAGAGCTCCGATGCTTTCAGGCGTAGGAAGTGCGGAGTTTGCAGCTTTGTTCTACCGGATTGAATTTATGTTAAGTCAGACAAGTTGCTTGCAAGCAACGAACTGGAATATTTCTTAACCCCATCGCGGCCTTGAGTCCTTCTAGACCGCAGTAGTCACTTTGCATTAACGCCCTATTACACGTGAAGGAGGACTGACCAGCCTGCATGAGGTGCAGGGTGGCTTTCCAGAGGGCGCAGACAAGAAATTTGCATCGTTCAAGCCAAAGATCCTCCTCTGCTGGAGAACTAGCCATGGCCAACAAATATTAAATTCAACGACCACGAAGATAGGAAGTATCTTTAAACAAGCAAGTTGAATGACATGCTTTGTGATCTGTGCTATCTAATTTAATCCAACTTTGCCATACTCCAAACTCCTTCCCATCCTGGCTGATCCACGGGCGTTAGGGTTTCACGCCATCTACCTACTAAGTTTTGGTTCCCGTGGATGTAGCCAGTGAAGAGTAGGGATGCTTCATTGTATGTCTGTGCGTATATAATATGAGTTGGCGACACTTGCATAGGAAGCAACAAGGACGTACATCCACGCTAACGAGCACGACAAGGCCATCCCAGTCCCTCACATGCCCATAATATTTCTTGTGTCCCCAGATGTTGCCGAATCTATCATTGGTCTGAAATCCAAGGTGGTATGAAAATAATATATGGATGTGAAGTTTTTGCACACACCGTTGCTGTCAAAATGATATCGTACACTCCATGACCAAACGGCCCGGTACGTGCAAATTCATCATCAACCGCATGTCTCGCAAATTCACAGGAATCGTACAGGTTATACGTTGATGTTCGTATGTTGCTATCAGGAGACCTGGGTCGGAAGTGCAGGTGGCCCTGTTCCAGTCATGTGAACGGCAAAGCTGAAGACTACAGAAAAGAACACACCGGCATCTCTGTCATGAGCACACCTTCAGGTAGCCAAGCTTTGAATACCCCTTCGCCTTTCAAGTCATGACTAAAGTCATTGAAGCCGATCGTCTGAGATGGGTCATGTTGGTGATATTCCCTGAATCATAATAGATGCAGTGAGATTATATGTCTTGAAGTGCAGCAGGCCTTACCTAACATGAAACTGCATGGGTCGAGGGTATACATCGAGTAGTTGGAGGGTAGCTGCAGCTGTACGGGCTTGTGGGGCCAGTATCGCATTAAACTGCACCTGTGGGATTTCCTTGAAAGGGCCATTGGTCAATGCAGCTATTGCGAATGTCAAGCAGAATGGCATACAAAAAGTCGACCAATCCAAGTTCCTGCCAACATCCCGGGCGTGAACACACGCCGTCTGATCATCTGCCGTGTCCACGGACTGTAGCAGGTGGTTAGACGGTTCCAGTCGTGCTCGTAATTGCTTGCCCGACCCTCTCCCCACTCCGCAAACTTGGTTATTGGACGGGTTTGCTCCTCTACTTCCTCAATTGTTGGACCATCATAGCCCATTGGAGGATGGATCGGCGGGATAGCCCCGGCTGCCTCAAGACGGACAACACAAACAAGGAAAATGGCCGGTGTTAGAAGCGGGCACGTTATAGGAGTGTTGATCCCGAAGTAGTCTTTAATGAACGTCGGACGAGAGCAGGGTAGAGAGGCGAGGGCGAGAGCAGGCCTGGGTGGTGGAGGCAGCGGCGGCTCATGTGGTGGAATCAAGAAGGAGGTGATTGGAGCGTGTGTCGAAGCGTACTAGGAGAGTTTTAGACAAAAGGTGTGCGATAGGAAGCAAGCCAATTACCTTGAACGACCCTATATAGAGGTGAGCAAGGCTGTTCAGCACACGCTGCCGCTCCTCTGCAGTCTCAGTTGCCATACGCTCTGAAATTAGCAATGAGTTTCACTAACTAAGGATGAGAATTCGAAAGCACCTTTATCCGTGAACCAAAACAGCCATGCCACTAAGGCATTGACCTCATTGTCAACTTTCCAACCCTCGTTCTGCTCGGTCCCACGGTGAAATGGACCCCTTGGGTTGATATATTCAGATGCGAACTTGTTCACGCCGGCGTAAGGGACAAGTTGCCTATAGTTATGTCGCTCGTGTTCCAAGAACAGCACGTAAACAAGCCACATATCATCACGAGCTGTTGTGGCTGTCATGAATTGAGGAAATGGCATAAGCTTGAACCTTTTCAAGGTCATGAACCGCTTCATCAGCTCATTTGCCTTCGCTCTGGCAGCCCTGCAACCTGCCCCGAGTCTGCGCACCGCCGGCCAAGCGTCAAACTTTGATTCAAAAATGTTGGAGTAAAGGGAAGGGTTGTTTTGCACGCATATCTTGGAATGTATGGTCTTTGACGTACACAACAATGGAGGAAAGTCTGTGGGTGGACCGGCTGAGTTTTCATCAACGAGAGCAAGTGCTATGCGTTCCAATATATCGGTGGGGCAGCCCTCCAAGCCTGACAGAGGGAGGTGAACTTGAATGGACATAGGGAGTTGGGGAAAGAGAGGGTAGTGGATTGCGGGTCAACTCTATCGGCTCTTTTGAACATTAAGCGTCAATGCAGTAAGGTAATCATGAGACGAAGCTCGGCTCAGCCCTCCGCAGGCACCACGGAGTTCTGCCTGCTAGTGGTTAGTTTTTGGACATCGAGGCAACTTGACATTGTTTCAGGTTGTATATATTCATATAGATCTCATCCACCCATGTGGCAACACAGATCTGTCACTCAACCCTGGCAACGAGTCGTTCAAGTGCAAGCAATCCTGCTGCACCTTATCTAAGTAAATCTGCCCTGGTTCCTAAGTTCAACTTGGTAGCAGACCGCTGAAAATATATAGTGAGCATGAGGCATAACGGCTCATACGGGTACAAATAGATCCAGAGAGTAGTTGGAGCGACATCAGAGATCGATGTGTTGGCGGAAATAGCCGCATTCAATACTGTAACCAACATTCGGCGTGCTAAGAGGTGTGAGCCTTACATTTTATCCAAATTTCTTCCCTATTCTCTATTGAATGCAGCTGCCAGGGAACCAGGGAACGTACTCCATTGTTCTGTGGTAATTTTCTAGAAGCATGGATTTGCCATGATGTTTTGAATGCAGCAATCTGTAGAGTCATGCAACGGGGATTGTTTCTGCTTCGACGAAAGCTTCAGTACGGTTCGATCCGGCATCTAATGAGTCCAGACACCGAGTCAGAGACTTATGTGATATATCTCCTCGTCATGGTGGTTACCTTGCCTCTGGAAAAAAAACTCAAGACCGAGACGAAGCACGGTGCCGTCGGCGGGGGAAAGAGTGTAAAGTCGAGTCGGTGTAAGCGCCGGTCCGGGCGAGTTAGCCTCCGATTAACTTCCATGGTTTCCTCCTACCAATGCCCGAAAAGGCGAAGGCTAGAATGCCATGGATGAGCGTGTTCTGTTCTTGATTCATACTTGTCAGACGAGTTGAATGCAGGTGATTGTTTCCAAGTCTCATCGAGAGAGCATTCGGGGGGACACCAAGCGATACTGACGAATCTAGACGACGTTGCTTGAAGCCAACGGTGTGACATAAAATGCCCACTTCATGCTCCTCGCTGCGGGAGTGTTTTGGTTGATGATATAAATGAGTCAGAGGGTCTAGGTATGAACCCGATGAATCGTAAAACAATGTCGCTTAATCCGTTGTTAACAAGAACTTACGATATCGAGTCTGTTGCTTTAATGTAAGAGCAAGGGTTTTTCGACATCACCTAGAGGTGACGGGAATACTTCTCTCACAATCGCCGCAATGACGACTGGATCTATTCGGCGACGGTCGCACTATCCCACCATTCCAACCGTTCTAAGTGTGGTGATTCACCAATTATCGGCGGCGCATCTGACTCCTTGTAGCATCTGTAAATGCGTCTTCTTTGTACGTGAGCATCACACTGACTTTCGGTTGACATGCAGTGACCGAGCACGATGAGGTACATTACAAACCACTCACTGCTGTTGCCTTCTCAAATATCGAGTCCAATGACAATGACCAAGTTTGAGCGAATCATTGGTTGGCTCATCTATTGTTTGATGGGATGGGATGGAGCACGATGCAAGTTGATAGGGTGTTTCCAAGGTCGAGGCCACGCAGGCGTAGTGAATGGGGTGCGGCATTCACAACGGGCGATGTGTCCGTGAATTACGCTTCACAATCAGCCTTCCACCCTTGCGTATACCCCACAAAGTCGAGTGTGGTGGTGTAATATAGGGACAACACCCATGCAATGCATTATGTCTCCAAGCACTCCTATTCATCGGTTCTCGAACCAACACCAGGAATTATGTTCATGATTGGCTGGCCTCAATCCTTCCATTCAAGACCGGCAAGTCTCAAAGACCACATGGCCAGACCAAAAGATGGACAAGACGTTATGCCCGACCAATGTTTGATGAGGAAACGTGAACATTCAAGTTCGAGAATTTGCCATCGACGCTCATTTCATGGTTGGGGGGTAGCAAGTTTTTCAGCTCAATAGCGCAAGACGAGAAGTTTTAGAGAATTGCCGCGCGGGATCGATGTGAAGATGCAACTTCAAGATCTGCTTCAAAAACCTCTGAAGACTCCTTGAAGACCGAATATAAGAAGTACCAGGAGAGACCACAGCTGACAGAGATGACATGCAGCACGACCTTCCAGTAGCACGCCCAAGTCACAAAGGCTGAAACAATCGGCCACGTAGTAGAAGCTTGTAATGTATTAGGGGCTATAGGCGGTCTTGATCCTCCCATCTGTGTGCCTGGACGTAGTCCGGACACCAGTATGCCCCATCAAAAGACGTTCAACAACAACCCGCCAGTATGTTTCACCCAGCCAGGGGTCACCAAATAGCCATTGGTTGGTAAATATTTAACATGGTCTCGTGCCCAAGACGCAGAGATAGGCTGATTGTCCCAGAGCCAGGATTATTGGAAGCGGAACTATGCCAGAGTTTAGCTAGTCTACACGGTATGGGTGTAAAGACTTTATTTTACCTATGCCAGAGTTTAACTAGGGCATAGTTGAGCGTGAGTACACATAATGAGTAGTTACTAAAGTAAAGTGTTTCACCTCAGTCTACACGGTATGGGTGTAAAGACTGAGGGGAGAGAATGGGAATATGGCGTCAGTATATAGTGCTTATTACGGGTGCTTGTAGTCTTGCGATCTATCTCCAACAAGGATGTCGGTCGGGGATCTAGGAGAGTAAGTTCATTCAAAGCAAGGGTAAGAAAGACGCATAGCAGTCCAAATACAACAGCATGTGCGATCCGGGGCGGAGCTACAGTGAGCGGTTAATCCATATCAAACTTCGAAGCAAACGATGGTATATCCTTCAAGCGCGCATACCTGAACAACCCACCCTGCACTTGTTTGTCTACCCTCCAACAAAGAGACACTAATCCAGGTCTTGCAGAGATAGAAGCATGGCTACGGGTAGATGATGACGTAGTCGCAGAAACTCGAGCGAAAGGTAGGTAGCATGCACGCCGGTAGGCTCTAGTTGTGAACAGAAAGTGGGTAACTGTCGTCAGCTCACTCAAGTAGCCATATGCATGCAATACGAACAGAATTCTTTGAATTCCTTGACGCCTACAGGTGCAACGTATTGCAACATACAAGTCCATTGCGCCTGTCAAGGGTGACAAACGGGCAAGAGAAGGGAGAGGAATCCAACTCAAATGGAACATTGATCGTAGTGCATATGGAAAATGCTCATTAATGCCGTATGTCCACATAAAACTGTGCAAAACGCGGCCTTACACAGAGTTTGGCCAACAAATTGTGAGTCCACGACTCTGACCCTAGCATAAACAATGACTGACCTTCTCGCGATCTGTTTAGGACAAGACTTTGGAAATAAGAGATAATATGATGGAAGACGACTTTGTCGGTGAGTTTTCGCATCGGCATTGATGCTCTTCGGTCGATCAGATATAGACCGTACCAGGAGCAAGTCTTCACGATAACCGGGGAACCTCTAAACTTCCTGTGTCCATTTCAGCCCACTTTCCCCGTCAAGCCTTCTCCTGCCCTCCCCACATTGTCAGATGGACTTCGACTCGACCATCCTATTCCGCTGTATGCATGGATGATGTCCAAACACGCCCATCTTCAAGAGCCAAAATAGGACATGCAACAATGAAACCAGACAGCGTACCACATTCCATATACGAATGCAATAACCCCAACCTCAGAGGGGCGTTAAAGCTGAGGATTTACGCCACATCTACCACCCATTAACAATAACGCTTCTATATAAAACATGACCGGGTCAGAAGGACAGAAGTCAAAAGGACCAACGATCATTGCACCCACCAACATGTCGTCGGGCAGATCCTGCTATAGGAGTCTCGCTGCTGCATCTGAGTGTGTCGACCGCTGGTTGGTCGCTCGACGGTCGACCAAAGTGCTCCAACGACTCACAGGAAGCATATCACGAACAGAAAACTCGAGCCACCAGCAACCGTCTTTACCACACAACTTCACTCCGCCAACGACCGAGCATCCCATCCAAAGCGGCGCTACCGACCCTCGTATCGCTGACCTTGATAAAGGCAAAATTCACAAGAAGAAGCGTCACTCGAGACCTGAGAAAAACGATGTTGGCCAGGGTGCATTGGCATGAGAGAGAAAAAATCTGGAATAGTCCCGAGTGCAAGTCTGACTCTCGTCATGCGCGATGGTGCATACGGGCTCTGTCGACTCGTGCGAGACGTTCGTGGTGAGCTGAGATGCAACCGAGTGCGGGACCAACTGCTACGCCAAGGTCGATGGGGAGCAGGACAAGCCCGGGTCTAGTGTCGATCGGCCCACTACAGACTTTATCAAGTTGTATCGTTAATTACCACAACAAAGAACACTTGTCGACAAAACAGGTCGACGCCCTGGACTTCTGGCGGAATGCCATACTTAACCTGACATTTGCACTCTATCTATGGGATCCAACATCCTGAGGACGACTAGGTGAAACATTGTTCTTGTGGCTCTATAAGTATGTCATATTGTCGAGTATAATGCGTGTTCTCATGGTTTTATCAAGCGATGAAGTATTCTGGAGCTTTAAGTCTACAAAGTTGTAATGTGCGTTTGAACACCGGCAATTGCTCAGCAAAGTCAAGTCATTACGATTTCTGTGACACGGGTTGCAGCGCAGTTGCATCGCTCATTCGTATCGAGCAGTAAATTTCAAATTTTCGACGAGTTATGAAAATTATGCTCGATAAGGTGTGGACCCTTTTCTTGTGCCCACCGCCGTCGCTTGCGGGAGGTTGCGCAATGGATTCACTTATTGCTTTTGAGCACATCTGCGGATACCATCGCCCATGCCTCATTTAGTTTTGCTTCATGACTACAGCGTTGTTCTGTTCATATTCATGTGGCATGCTAATGTCTCGAGTCCGTCTACCTCCACCTTCGAATTTAGCAGAGGGCGCGATCGAACTCGCTGAACACCCAATGTAATGAATCTTGCATGGCGATGAGAATACAAGGCCTCTTGTCAGCGCCTCCAACAACATGGCAAATTTTATTCACGAAGACGAGTTTTCAAAACAATTGCGTCGATGATATTGACAAAAAGGTACAACGTTCGTCGAGAGGGATGCAGGATATCTAACGGCCCCAGTAATCATTTTGGAGTCACCTGTGTGTCTGCTCGTTTTACTATCCAGGCAATTTCACTATCGATAAAGTAGTAACAATGCTTAATGTTTGCAACAGCGTCTATCCAGCCGTTGACATATTCCACGGTTCAAGTCTGCCAATATGTAAGGTCATACTTGAATTGTGACGGTATTTATGCAGTTTCCAAGCCGATGGGGTCACCTCTTTCTGTGGACCATGGAGATCATAAGTCCCATGACCTCGGTGTACATCTTGAGAACCCCTCAACTTTTAAAATGGCAGTGAAACACTCAAAGGAAGTAAACCGTTGTACCTCAACATGACATAATAATGAAGGAATATAGAAGTAAACTCATTATAAGAATATGATCAAAACTTCCTGAGCTCAGAGAAGACCATCTCTAGGTGGTGTTTGTGCTCTTGTATAGTATGAGAGTACATGAATATATCATCCAGTTATACATGGATGAATCTTCTGATATGTTCTCAGAATATAGTGGTCATAAGCCGCTGGAATGTCAAGGGGGCATTGCAGTCCCCTTGCTGCATGATTTGGCTGATGAATGTCCCCAAGATGGTCACAAAAGCCATCTTTGGTATATCCACCAGCCTGATGCATATCTGTTCATTCACTCACATAACTCAACATGTTTCAAACATCTTCCAGCTTCAATCTGTGCATTGCATAATGAGGGTAAGGATTGCCACTTCAATTTACCTCATCCACTTGTTGAAAACACTTACACTGATGATGACAGCCACATTCACCTTAAATTCAGTAATGGCTATATAAATGGCTATAATCCTACATGCATTACATGTCTTTGCTGTAATATGTTGGGTCTGGAACAGCTGCACTTGCTATGGTTGAATACATCACAAACTATATCACAAGGTATCCTCAGATTCTTCAACTGTTTTCACTGCACTATGTGCTGCAATCAAGACTGTATCTGAGATACCTCTGATTAACCCCAATACAAATACTCCTGACTTCCAAGAGCAATCTTGCCTCCTTTTAGTCAAATCTTGTAATGCTATGATTGGAAAACAAAAACTGTCATCTCAACAAGTAGTGGCATTTCTCTGTAACATTCCTAATCATTTTACAAACCACCATTTTGGTAAACTTTGGTGGTCAAAGATTTTATGTTTTGCCTGCACCAATGTATTTGATACAGTTGAAACCAATTCCAGATCTGATGTTGCAAATGATGCACTCAGAAGTACAGATGATGGTAGCTACATACTGTTGGATGCTGTCATTAACAACCCCATTATGAACATTCATCACAGCCACCATTCTCTTCTTTTTCACCCTATATTCCTAGAATCTGTATGTTTATGGGATATTTTGTCAACTATGAATGTGTAAGTACCCAAGGTACTTACTTACTATAGTATATAAATATAATTGATATATGCAGCATTCCCTTAAGGAATGTTGTCCTCTTGGTAGATGTATGTGCCCATAGGGTGCATATGTATAATTATTATGTAAGCCAGTGGACCCAGTACATGTGTGGGTCCACTTATAGTAGATAGAACTTAGCTAAAAACTGCACTGTACAACACATCACATAACCAATATACTTGGTTGAGTTCTGTGCAATGGTGTGAACTGAGGCACAACTTATACTTTTTTGAACTTCCAAAGGAAGAATCAATTGATTCTTCCTCATTATTGAAGTTTTCTAGTCAATACTAGAAAACTGGCTGTTGGTGGTGTACAGATGTATACCAACCCCCCCCAGTTACTCATATAAGTGAGCAACTAGTAGACTAACTTAGTTAGTCTACAAAGATAGAAGAAAGAAAGGAGTCATCATAATGATGACTTGCAGTAGAGTGAGTCATGCTGGCAGCACCCAGGACATCATAAATGATGAATGGGGGTGTGTAGCCAGCAGCAGAAGCTCCCATGAAGGGGAGCTAGACCCTAGAGAAGTCGCAGAAACTTCTCATAAGGAAGACTCTAGAAGAGAGTCACTGTGATTGTGAGACTGCACAGATCGCACAATAGATCATCCGTCAAACAAGAACCCTTCATTGAGTGGTTCTTTGATTAGAGAAGAAAGGAGGAGACAGTCTTCCACTATCTCCAATGTTCCTAAAGGAAAGGAACGTGCTCAATATACAAGCACAAGTAGAAATAGCAATACTTCTACTAGGGAATCACACAGCATGGAGTGGCATGAAACTCACAGGTCAATCACAAGATTGACCAAGCAACTCATGCATAATCAACATGAGATGAAGAGTATTAGCAAAGCTAGTGCTCAGGCAGCTAAGATGGCTGCCGAAGCAGGGCCTGCTGCCACTACTATGGGGCAGCAAATTGCAGAGCTAGGAATGATGTTAAAATCACTCCGGGGGAACTCTGAGCGATGCGGGTCATGTCACTGGGGGTCGGATTCTTGACAAGAATCTGAATCCAGAGAGTCTGGATCTCCCCAGGGTGAGAGGATCCAACTGAATGATTGGTTATACAGAGGAAATGAAATCCCCCCAATGGAGGGAATTAGAGACCCAGTAATCCCAGCGCAGCTAGGATTACTGATCCAGATTGAAGAGGAAACTCCTCAATCTATGGCAAAGGAGCTCGATCAAGAGATCAAGCTATGGAAACAACAAGAAGTTGAGGCTTCTCATAAACATAGATTAGCCCTTGAACAGAAGGCTAAACATGCAGAGCAAGAGCTTGGCCAGCTGTTTAGAGAGCAGCAGCCCCAGCAAGAGCTCAATGTGGGTGTTGATTTAAACTGACAGTCATGACATGTGCTGAACAGTTATCAGCACGTATGAGCGGCAGGCCTTTCAGGAGACACCCACCATGAGCAATGAGATACCCAATGGGTACCTCAAGAAGATGTTCCCCATAACAGGGAACAATCAGCGCCATTGACCCTAGAAGGTCAAGGCATACTGGATCAATTGGACACAATTGATCCTATTGATGGCATTACTTGCATGGTGCAAGTAACTGTAGTTGATAATAGAGATACAGACCCAGAGAAGTCTGTACTTGTCAAGGCGGGTATTAAAGTATCACCTCCTGAGCAATATGCAGGAGGTGCAGATCTCAAAGAGTTCAAGTTCTTTGTAGCAGGTATGCTACAATGGCTGAAGATGAATAATCTCCTAGGGCCATCAAGTACAAAGTTTCAGCTATTGTACTTAGGCACTTGCCTTAAAGGTGAGGCCCAGGAATGGTTCTACAGGAATGTAGAACACTATGACAGGGCAGTCCAAGACTGGACCCTGGAAACTGCAATCCAAGGATTGCAGTGTAGATTCCCACACACCCTGATGCATCATCATGCATCAAATAATTTTGACTCTGTAATACAGGGTCAAAGGACCATTCATGAATTAATGAATGACCTAGATAAGTATGCAGGTCACACGATAATGCTGCCGGACACATACACATACAGGAAGAGGTTTGTAACTGCAATGTGTGAACCTCTGAGACAAGAAGTCCTCAAGAAGGGCTTCAATGCTGAATTTAGCAGTATTGAGCAGTTATATGAAACTGCTTGAATGATAGAGGAAGCAATGTGATACCACCACGGTATGCGATGCCTGGAGAATGTGACTAACATGTCCTCCTCAACCCATAGACCAGTAGTAAATAGAACTACTGGTATGATGGATACAGGGAGTTGACCCATGCCCCATGGACATGTGTATATGGCTCCCAACACACACTCATGACAAGCAAGTGTGTCAAGGTTGGAACCCCATAATGGAAGCTCTGGGTCCAATTCCAATAATTACCTTTTCAAGAGTAATTATCAATCGAAACCACCAGCACATGTGAGTGGTGATCAATCAAACAACATGACCAGTAACATTGTGTGCTATGAATGTGGCCAGACAGGTCACATGTGACCTAGCTGCCCCAAATTAAAGGGCAATGTAAGGTCGGCTGCAGTCCAAAAGGACACATCCTCACACATAGTGGAGGATAAAGTAGACGGATTCTCCCTGATAGAGGGAGAACATGAAGAAGCAATGGGTGATCCCAAGGACCATCTAGAGGAAAAAACACCAGCTATAGAAGTGGCTGATGAATGGGATGACCAAGATGACACCCCCAAAAGGGAGGCTACACCAATGTATCACTCTAATGTGATATGAATTTGACCCAATGATCAAATTCCACCAAGACACACCTATGTAGTGCATTTCTGACAAGATTCCTGAGAAGCAGGGAATCACAACAGCTGCATATAGCTGCTGTCAGTGTTGACAGATCAGCCAAACCTATGTATAATCATAGGAGCTGACAGAAGTCAACAGCACAGCCAGATAGACCATGCATAGACAACAAAACAATCTCTGGGTATTGGGAGATTGGTGGAACACTAGCCCACTGCCTATTAGACAGTGGAGGTGAGGGGATAATGATATCCCCTGAATTCACACATGCGACAGGTATGAAAACCTTCATGCTAGAGCAACCCATCACACTGCGTGCATTGGGAGCAGGATGTTATGACTATATTCATTAACACCCAGATCCCCATCCGATCCACTCAGATCCCCATGCACATGAAATCTATACTCCATTTGGAAACCATCACATCTCCATTTATCTGTCTGATTGTCACCACCAATCTCACTCATCCACCTCTGGTTCCAATTGATGCATCACCATCACCATAGGAACCCAGACATCCATCCCTGTCAGACTTGGACATATTCACATAAGGCCATCAGCCTCAGAGACCCATCACTGGAGTAATTATTATTAGATTTCAAATATGTATTTAAGTTGCCTGACTGGGGACTTCATTCCCCAGTTCAAATATTGAATCATGCCTAGCTTCTAAGTCTGATCCTAACTATCTAAGTCGTACTCCATCTCTAAAATCTCAGACACCAGTATTAGTGAGGGCGCAGCACATAAGCTGAAGCCAAGTCTGTTCTGACCCCATGATGCACCCCAATCCCCACTCCAACTCCAACCATCAACTCCGACCCAATCTCCAACCCCCAATTGGACCTAGTGTGTAACAGTATATTCAAACTGCCATACTCACTCCTACCAATGCCACAATCCACCGCCAATTCTGAACACACACAAACCGTCGAGGTGCCCGCTCCCAGCATCAACACCATTCCCAATGTCATCAAAGAACCGATGGATCACATAGAGGCTGTCAATGAAGAGGATGATACTCCACCCTCCCCAAATCTGGTGCAAGCCATCTCCCTGCTTGCCAGCAGCATCTGTACCCCACAAGCTCCTAAGTCCCAGACCAAGGTCCAGGAACCTGACCCATTTGATGGCTCCGATCCATGCAAGCTCCAACCATTCTTGGTGCAATGCTGGTTGAATTTCTGCGACCACCCCAATGCATTCACATCTGATTGGGTGAAGGTCACCTTCGCCATGTCCTATCTCAAGGGCACTGCACTGGACTACTTTGAGCCAGTGCTCATGGATGACTCCAATGACCTGATATGGTCAGAAGACTACTCCAACTTCATCTCCAAACTTTAGACCAATTTCAGTCCTTACAACCCCAAGGCTGACACTGAGAATGAACTCAATTGACTTCAGATGAAGGAAAATCACAAGATTGCAAAATACATTGTGAGTTTCCAGCAGCTAGCCCCAAAAGTCCAATGGGGTGATGCTGCACTCTGATGCCAATTTTATGTTGGTCTCCCATCCCACATCAAGGACAAGATATCATGCATTGGTAAGCCAGATACTTTAGTTAACCTTCACAAGCTCACCCAATCCATTGACACCTGTTATTGGGAACGTCAATCTGAGGTCTCCCATGAAAATTCAGCTAACAACAAGACAAATCATCAGACAAGACCCCAAAGTCCAACAAGGGGTCCGATAAGAAGATTACTACCAACTCCAGCCAGAAGTCAAACACTGGTAATGCTGCTGCTTCCGGTTCCAGTCAGAACAACTCTGGCACTGGCAATAACTCCAGAGCTCACAAGAGCACTCTGGACCTCTCCACCAAGCTGGGGAAAGATGGAAAACTTACCCAGCAGGAATGCCAGCACCGCATGGACAACAACCTCTGTCTGTTCTGTGGAAAACCTGGCCACCAAGCCAAGGATTGCAACAAGGCAACCTTGTTGGCAGCAAAGGCAAAGGGCTGTGCCACCAATGCCATGACAGACAAGTCTGATGCCAAGGTGATGGACCCAAAAAAATAGTAAGCAGTCCTCTAGCCTCCATGAGGGCTGCATTGGTACTCCCCGTACGACAAATGAGATCTGCCTGAATGCATCCACTCTTTCCCACTCTGACTCCCTCACTGTTTTGGAACCCACAAAATTATGGTGTTAGGGCAAACTCTAAATCACCACAATTCCATGAATGAACAGCTGAGAAGAATATCAAACCCTGCTGCAGCACAACTCCAGAAACAATTTAACATTTGTACTTTGGTTACAATCCTTTGTATTGGTCAATGCAGACTATATGCAGAAAAGTAATACGTTTCTTAGCAGCAAGAAATGAATAAGACTTCCAGAGTCTAGAGTTCATGGACACTTAGGGGTCCAGATATTCCAAAAAGAGGGGAATGCACTTAGAGGCTAAAGGAAGTAGGTGGATGAATCCAACCGTCCAACCAGAGGCACTCTGAAGTGGGTAACAGCGATGTGTGAAGTAGTCTGGCAACTGCTTCACATGAGTTCAAGCTTCTAATGCTCTGCAAAGGCAGTACACACTAGTAACTTAAACAAGAGCACTAATGGCAGGACTATCAGCAGACAATCTCACCCTGTAGATTTATAGTCACGTGAGGCAGATACTACACTCATGCTGTCGGTTCACTTATGGAATAGATCCTATAAGCCTGCATGCAACAGTCCTAACAAACAGATGGTGTGTAACGCAGTTGTTCAGCACTCCAAAGATCAATCAGGTCGATGGGTAGGGGCAGCACTGAGTAATAGAAAAGTGGAATAGTGCTCTGTGGTTGGATGAGGATGGGAGCAAAAGGGACAGTCCAGATGGCTGATCATGCTCTGTGACTGGATGACAATGGGAGCCCAGTTGGGAGGTACATGAAAGCTGGTTTCAGGAGAAGTGACCTCTCGGTGGTGGAGGGAAATCTGATTGTTGAACCAAGGTGTTTTACCTCAGTATAGAGCTGATGGATTGTGATGTAGAGCATAGAGCGTATACTTAGAGCATGGACTTTGACTTTAGAGCGTTGGCTGAAAACTTGTTGATTGATTCCAAAGGTGAAAACTAGCGCCCTTTTATATACAAATCCCCAGGGCACAATATGAGGAGCAAATGATGCGATATGATGCAAGAAATGCTGATCAAGCCAGCTGATGAAGCATGTGAAGTTGAACTACTAATGGGGAAATCATGGAGAAATGAAGTGACAGATAGGGGTAATCTTTGTAAGAATAGGGGGTGATGAGTAATAAAAGAACCAAAAATAGAACAAGGATGAGTAAGTCATGTATGAATGAATTAAAAGATGAAACAGGGGTGAGTCATATAAAAGAACAATAGAAATGTCCACCAATACCATCTTCCCTACAGCTTTGAAGGTTAATTGACCCTGAGTCACATGAGAACTTCAGTCAGCATCCACAACAAATACTCCTTATTGTCTTAGTGATCTGTCTCCATATGGTATCCTGTTCCAAGGGTATTCGGTCCCTTTGCCTGACACAATGTAACCGTAATGGTCCAAATACCTGTCTCAGTTCAATCTCATTATCCATTTCCATCCTGGTCAACTCAGAGCAAAGCCTGACACATTAACTAGACGCTGGGACGTCTACCCTAAAGAGGGGAATAGTGACTATGCCACTGTAAACCCATACAACTTTTGTCCTGTGTTCACTAACGAGCAGCTGGCATCGTCCCTACGAGCATCCACCCTCATGACTCCCACCCTCCAAGCTGTCATCATTATGGACACTGACCAACTCCACTCCGACATCCGCTCATCACTCTGATCCGATCCTATTGCAGTTAAACACTTGGACAACCCTTCTGATCCGGAATGGTCACTTGACCCCAAAGGACACCTCCGACACAACAACTGGATATATGTCCCCGATGCCAACAGTCTCCGACTCCGAGTTTTGCAGTATTATCATGATCACCTGATCTCAGGCCATTTTGGGCAAAATCGCACACAAGTGTTAATCCAATGGGACTACATATGGCCAAAAATGTGAGAATACATTCAACTACTGTAACTCCTGTACCACGTGTATGCACTCAAAATCGCAAAGGCACAAACCCTACTGAATGCTTAAGCAACTTCTGGTCCCAGAGCAACCATGGAACTCCATCTCCATGGATTTCATAGAGAAGCTCCCCCATTGCTCAGATATGACACCATACTCATGATTGTCAACAGGTTCACTAAACAATCACTATTTATTCTGACACATGACACCAACACCTCTGCCTCACTAGCTAAACTGTTCATTCTCCACATATTCTCTAAACATGGAGTCCCATTGCATGTCACGTCCAATCGGGGCTCGGAGTTTGTGTCCTCCTTCTTCCACACATTAGGAAAGGCTCTTGACATGAAGCTTCATTTCACCTCCGGATACCATCCTGAAGGAGATGGACAAACAGAACAAATGAATCAGTCCCTGGAGCAATATCTCTGAATCTATTGTAACTATCAACAAGACAACTGGGGTGATCTACTTCCAATTGCAGAGTTTGCCTACAACAACACTCTGAACGTGACTACTGGCATCTCTCCATTCTTTGCTAATAAAGGCTATCATCCAAACATCTCTGTCCACCCTGAGAAGGAACTTGCCTGCCAATTCGCAACCGACCTCGATCAACTACACCAACATCTCTGAGAAACCATCTCCAATGCCCAGAAACAATATCAAGTCTCTGCAGACTGACACCGCATTCCAGCTCCAGACCTGCAAATCGGAGACAAAGTATTTGTTAAGGCCGAACATTTCCAGACCACCCGTCCATCGAAGAAACTCTCCGAGAAATACTTAGGTCCTTATGAGGTCATTGCTCACGCAGGCAACAGGTCCTTCACCCTTCACCTCCTGGACCACTTCCAAGCAGTTCATCCGGTCTTCCATATATCAATGCTCAAACCTGCTACTATGAACGAGATCTCTGGTCACACGCAACCCTCACCTCCCCTGATCATCATCAAAGGAGATAATGAATATGAGATATCTGAGGTCTTGGACTCAAAGATTGACCGTCGATACAAGTGCAAACTCCAGTACTTAGTCAAATGGACTGGATATGAAGGCACCGACGAAGAGTCCTCATGGATATCCATGTCTGAACTTGATCATGCATCTGAATCTGTCTCCAACTTTCACTCTGCTTATCCAGACAAACCTGGCCCTCTTATGAATCTTTAAGTCCCATTGCTAATGCTAATTCTATTATTTCGCATTGTCATTTTATTACAAGTCACAAGGGAAATTACAAGCCTGCCCAAAAACTCTGAAGGAATCACTCCACCTCATTTTTCCCTGCTCTGAAATTTATAATCATTTTCATTTTCATTTTCATTTTCATTTTTTATACATTTTTCCCCTTCCCCTTATCTACCTCAGGCTCCGTCTCCGATGCAGTCTCTGACTCATCATCACTCTCTACATCCGACACCCAATCTTTCTCATCCCCCATGCCCAAATCCTCATCCAAAGGGGCCATGAACTTCCGCAGCTGATGTAACTCAGCCGTCTGCCAACCCTCCAGAACCTCCTTCCATTTCATCATCTTCACCAAGTCCACTAGTAACCCCTCTGTCTGCCGGAGGTGCTCCAACTGCAGGTTAACCAGCCAGATAAGCTGGCCCATGGTACTGTTGGGTGCAGAGACACGCCCCATACCTGCACCTGTCATTGCCCCTTCCAATCCGACACTGCTACCCCCAGCTGCCACAGCACCCATCTCTGTCCGCCGCTTTTTGGTTGGATGACCTTCTGTTTCTTTCTCCACCCCTCCTTGTACCACTAGTCAGGGCTTGATGCTCTGACTCTGGGGATCAAACTTTCCATCGATCCTACACCCTCCTTTCCAACCCCAACAATGATCACAGGACCAAAGGCAGTGAGTTGGGCTGGTAGGCCACACACACTCTGTGCCTGCATCATGACACAAGTTGCAGGTTATGCTGGGCCCGCCGAATGGCGCTGCTGGAGCCAGAGCCTTGGAGCCTTGGGTGGTCTGCCCCTTCTCACTGCAGCCTCCAAGTGTTCCCTCTCCTCCTCCTTGTCCTGCTGTTCTGCTGCTGCCTTCTCCATCTCATGCTTGCGAAGCTGGATTGCAGACCTAGTGACATGCAGCTCCTTCTTACAGGTTGCCAACATGTGACTCTCTGCCTTGCACCATATGACCCTCCGATCCGCCTCCTGCTTCTCCATATCAGCACTCAGGTACGCCTTCAATGAAAAGACTGCAACATCAATATTCTTCTTGGTGGTAGTAGCATAGAGCTCTACTCTTTTGTGAGCCTTGACCACAGCTACCCAAGCCATCTCCTTGTAACAATTTGAAGTCGGATCCAGCTCTGCATCCATCCCAACATCCACACCTGCCTTGGGCTCTGCATTTGCATTAAGCTCCATATTGGCATTGGGATCCACCTCCCCCTCCACCCTCTCTGCCTCCACCACTTCATCTTCTCAGCCGCACCCAACCCAAATAATGGCTGGCCCACAGACGTAACGGCGAGTCCACTGCAGTGACAGTTGTCGGACGAGCTGTCTCCATCTGCATAATGGAGATGATGGCGACCTCGGTATCCCTGTCTGTATTGGCACACTCAGACTTCCTGGGCTGGTTGCCCCTGTCCTGGTCACCTCCTCCTCTACCTCCATGGCAGCTTCTAGCTCGTGTGCCTGTTCCATCGTGGCCGCAAGTTCCTTGACCCTGCAGGCTCTCTCAGCCTTTGCTTCCTCCTCTTTCCTTCTCTGTTCCATCTTGCTGCCTCCTTCTGTCTCCACCACCTCCTTCCATCTCCACTCCTCTGCCTCCTTCCGTCTCCGTTCTGCCTCCTCCTCCTCCTTCCATCTCTGTTCTGCCTCCTCCTTCTGTCTCTGTTCTGCTTCCTCCTCCTCTTTCCATCTCCACTCCTCTTCCTCTTCCTTCTGTTGGGCCAAGAGCAACTGCTCAAGCTCGGCCACGCTCATGCTTGCCAAAGGGTTCAACATCATTGAGGATAAGACCTCAATCATGCCCCTCCTTTTATATGTCTCCAGACCCCCAGTATAACTCTGACTGTGCCCAACCGTCTCACCTATTCAATCCATGGACATGAGGCCTCAGGGGCTTGGCCTCAAAAGGAGAGATACTGTTATGACTATATTCAGTAAACACCCAGATCCCCATCCGATCTGTTGTTCCAGCTGCTGGACGTCTAGCTGCCAGACTTCTGGGGAGAAAGGAGAGGAGAGAAGGATTAGAAGGGATAGGGGAGGAACAGGAGCATATAGGAGGCTCAGGAGGTTTGGAGGGGTGAAGGGGGTAAAGGAGGACAGTTACAGGAATGGAATAGGGAACAGGAGAAGCCCCTGTGAGTTCCAGAACTTCCTGGACATTATTTCACTTTTATTTTCATCATTTTATCATCATGGACATATCCCCCCATCATCATCTTATCATCCATTTCATTATTGACTCAGGACATTCACGAATGACTTCATTCATTCATAGGACTTATCATATATAAATCACGTCTGTAATGTACTTGAAAAGACAGAGCAATTATCTCTCACATATTCTGTCTGTGTGTCTGAATCTATTTGTATCTGGAATATCTCCAGAACAAACATGTATTTCTATTAGCTTTTGCATATTCTATTAGAATATTGCATATCCCCTCAAATCTCGAATTACGAAGCCATACAATCACTGGCTACTTTTTTATTAAGCATTTACTCTTGTTCGAGTCATCTGCTCCTGATCCCTGCTCAAATTGTCAATATCTAGACAAAGACTACACCAAATCCCATCAAACTTCATACAAGGATACTCCCAAGATATATCTCCAATTAGACTGTGCATACATCATGTTCCCACCACTGCTCCATTTTCTATTCGACTTCTGCTTGTCACTACACCCCAGCAAGGCAATTATTCACATTATTTAAATAACACGATCCACTCAGATCCCCGTGCACATGAAATCTATACTCCATTTGGAAACCACCACATCTCCATCTACCTGTCCGATTGTCACCACCAATTCCACCCATCTGTCTCCGGTTCCGATTGATGCATCAGCATCACCATAGGAACCTGGACATCTGTCCCCATCAGACTTGGACATACTCATGTAAGGCTGTTGGCCTCGGAGGTCCATCACTGGAGTAATTATTATTAGATTTTAAATATGTATTTAAGTTGCCTAACTGGGGACTTCATTCCCCAGTTCAAATATCGAATCACGCCTAGTTCCTAAGTCTGATCCTAACTCTCTAAGTCATACTCCGTCTCTGAAATCTCGGACACCGGTATTAGTGAGGGCACAGCACATAAGCTGAAGCCAAGTCTGTTCCAACCCCCATGATGTACCTGACTCCTCCGACTCCGACCCAATCTCCAACCCCCAATCAGACCTAGTGTGTAACAATCTGGGCGTTAATGAATATAGTCATAACAGTATCTCTCCATTTAAGGCTGAGCCCCTGAGGCCTCATGTCCATGGACTGAATAGGTGAGATGGTTGGGTGCAGTCAGAGTTATACTGGGGGTCTGGAGACATACAAAAGGAGGGCCATGTTTGAGGTCTTATCCTCAATGATGTTGAACCCCTTAGCCAACATAAGTGTGGCTGAGCTTGAGCAGCTGCTCCTGGCCCAACAGAAGGAAGAAGAAGAGGAGCAGAGATGGAAGGAGGAGGAGGAGGCAGAATGGAGATGGAAGGAGGAGGAGGAGGCAGAATGGAGATGGAAGGAGGAGGAGGAGGAGTGGAGATGGAAGGAGAAGGCAGAGGCAGAATGGAGATGGAAGGAGGAAGAAGTGAGGGCTGAGCAAGCATGCAGGGTCAAGGAGTTTGTGGCCACGATAGAGGCCATGAGGCTGAAGGAAGTGGAAGAGCAGGCACATGAGCTAGAAGCCACCATGGAGGTAGAGGAGGAGGTGACCAGGGCAGGGGTGACTAGTCACCCAGGGAGTCCGAGTGTGCCAATATGGATGGGAACCCCCAAGGTCACCATTATCTCGATCACATGGATGGAGTCGACCCATCTGACAACTGTCCCTCCAGTAGACTTGTCATTGCATCTGCAACCACAGCCATTATTTGCAGTGGGTGCAGCTGAAGAGGATGATGTGGCAGAGGTGGAGAGAGCAGAAGTGGAGGCAGATCCTGATGCCAACATGGAGCTTGACACAAATGCAGAGCCTGAGGCAGGTGTGGATGTCAGGATGGATATGGAGCTGGATCCAACCTCAAATTGTTATGAGGAGATGGCTTGGGTAGCTGCAGTTGAAGCTCGCAAAAGGGCAGAGCTATATGCTGCCACCACCAAGAAGAACCTCAAGGTCACAGTCTTTTCATTGAAGGCACACCCAAGTGCTGATATGGAGAAGTGGGAGGCAGATCAGAGGATCATATGGTACAAGGTGGAGAATTATGTATTGGCGACTCGTAAGAAGGAGCTGCATGTTGCTAGGTCAGCAATCCAGCTTCACAAGCATGAGATGGAGAAAGCAGTGGCAGAACAGCAGGACAAGGAGGAGGAGAGGGAGCACTTGGAGGCCGTGTTGAAAAGGAGTGGACCACCCAAGGCTCTGGCTCCAGTGGAGCCATTTGGTGGGCCCAGCATAATTTGTGACTTGTGTTGTGATATGGGCATGGAGTGTGTATGGCCCACTGGTCCAACCCACCACCTTCAGTCCTGCAATTGTTGTTGGGGTTGGAAAGGAGGGTGTAGGATTGACAGCAAGTTTGATCCCCAAAGTTGGAGCATCAAGCCCTGACTAGTGGTACAAGGAGGTGGGGAGAAAGGACCAGAAGGTCATCTGACCAAAAAGCAGTGGACAGAGATGGGTGCTGTGGCAGCTGGAGGTAGCAGTGTTGGATCAGAAGGAGCAATGACTGATATGGGTATGGGGTGTGTCTCCATGCCCAACAGTACTGTGGGCCAGCTTATCTGGCTGGTTAACCTGCAGTCGGAGCACCTCCGGCAGACAGAGGGGTTGTTAGTGGAGTTAGTGAAGACAATGAAACGGGAGGAGGTTCTGGAGGGTTGACGGACTGCTGAGTTGCATAGACTGTGGAAGTTCATGGCCCCCTTGGATGAGGATTTGGACATGGGGGATGAGAAAGATTGGGTGTCAGATGTGGAGAGTGAGGATGAGTTGGAGATGGAGCCTGAGGTAGACAAGGGGAAGGGAAAAAGGAAGTGCAATGTATAACTAAAAAAATGAAAATGATTTTGATTGTAATATTTTGAAGTGGAATAAAAGGGGGTGGAGTGAGATTCTTTTGGTTGGGTAGACTTGTAATTTCCTTTGTGACTTTGTAATGAAATGATGATGTGAAATAATAGAATTAGTGTCAGTAATGGAACTTAAAGATTCATAAGAGGGCCAGGTTTGTCTGGATAAGCGGAGTGAAAATCAGAAATGGATTCAGATGCATGATTGAGTTTGGACGTGGAGATCCATGAGGACTCTTCATTGGTGCCTTCATATCCAGTCCATTTGACTAGGTACTGGAGCTTGCACTTGTACTGATGATCAATCTTTGAGTCCAGGATCTCAGATATCCCATATTTGTTATCTCCTTTGATGATGATCGGAGGAGGCAGAGGTTGGGTGCTACCGGAGATCTCATTTGTAGTAGCAGGTCCAAGCATTGATATATGGAAGACTGGGTGAACTGCTTGGAAGTGGTCAGGGAGGTGGAGGGTGAAGGACCTGCTGCCTGCGTGAGCAATGACCTCATAAGGACCTAAGTATTTCCTGGAGAGTTTCTTCGATGAATGGGTGGTCCAGAAGTGTTCAGCCTTGATGAATACTTTGTCTCCAATTTGCAGGTCCAGAGCTGGGATGCAGCATTGGTCCACAGAGACTTGGTATTGTTTCTGGGCATTGGAGATGGTTTCTTGGAGATGTTGGTGTAGTTGGTTGAGGTTGGTTATGAATTGGCAGGCTTTGGTGGAGGTGAGTTCCTTCTCAGGGTGGACAGAGATGTTTGGATGGTAGCCTTTATTAGCAAAGAATGGAGAGATGCCAGTAGTCATGTTTGGGGCATTGTTGTAGGCAAACTGTTACATCCTGTAACACCGAGTTCCGATCTCCGGATTCCATCTCCACCTCCATCAACTCCACCTCCGTCAACTCCACCTCCATCAACTCTGGACCCTGCCATTGTTCTCCTCATTAGTAGTCTTCTTCTTATGGGTTACAACAACTATTATACTTTCTAATTGTTTAGTATTAGTTCGGACATGAGTCTGAACTCTGAACTCCTTTCCATGTTGTATTCCATATTAGTCTTATTGTCTTATCGCTTTTAGTTTTACCATTCAATTCTCTACATACTTATATGGGCTACTTCTTGTATGTTACAGTAGTTCATATATCGACTAAGATTCCCCATCAGCTTCTTGGTTACTAGCTTCTTGACAAGTATCTTCTTGACAAGTTGAACTCCGGGTCTTTGATCCAACTCCGTACTCTGAACTCCAAAATATTGGACCGACGATTTGAGGGGGCACAACACATAAGTTGAAGCCAAGTCCACTCGATCCAACTCAATAGTTATTCGTCCCCATCTGTCTCCGGTTGAACTGGAACAGTAAAGTC
This sequence comes from Cantharellus purpuraceus, assembly GCA_025174535.1. Lineage (NCBI taxonomy): Eukaryota > Fungi > Basidiomycota > Agaricomycetes > Cantharellales > Hydnaceae > Cantharellus > Cantharellus purpuraceus. The sequence continues at coordinate 47,932 of JALBUN010000021.1, forward strand.
CCCTCCCCTTCCTCACTAGTATCCAAACACCAGCTACTCCTTTAAACTCCAAGTTTTCAGCACTTAACACAAACTCTGCAATTGGAAGTAGGTCAGCCCAGTTGTCTTGTTGATAGTTACAATAGACTTGGAGATATTATGCCAGGGACTGATTCATTCATTCTGTTTGTCCATCTCCTTCAGGATGGTATCCGGAGGTGAAATGAAGCTTCATGTTGAGAGCCTTTCCTAATGTGTGGAAGAAGGAGGACACAAACTCCAAGCCCCAATTGGATGTGACATGCAATGGGACTCCATGTTTAGAGAATACATGGAGAATGAACAACTTAGCTAGTGAGGCGGAGGTGATGGTGTCATGCATCAGAATGAATAGTGACTGTTTAGTGAACCTGTCAACAATCACAAGTATGGTGTCATAGCCAAGTGATGGGGGGAGTTTCTCTATGAAATCCATGGAGATGGAGTTCCATGGTTGCTCTGGGACTGGAAGTTGTTTAAGTGTTTGTGCCTTTGTGATTTTGAGTGCATACACATGGTACAAGAGTTACAGTAGTGTTGAATGTACTCTCACATTTTTGGCCATATGTAGTCCCATTGGATTAACCCTTGTGTGTGGTTTTGCCCGAAATGGCCAGAGATCAGGAGATCATGATAATACTGCAAAACTTGGAGTTGGAGACCATTGGCATCAGGGATGTATATCCAGTTGTTGGAGGTGTCCTTTGGGATCAAGTGACCATTTTGGATCAGAAGGGTTATCCAAGTGTTTAACTGCAACAGGATTGGATCAGAGTGATGAGTGGATGTCAGAATGGAATTGGTCAATATCCATAATAGTGACAGCTCAGAGGGTGGGAGTCATGAGGGTGGATGCCCATAGGGATGATGCCAGCTGCTCATTAGTGAACACAGGACAAAAGTTGTGTGGGTTTACAGTGGCATAGTTGCTACTCCCTTCTTTAGGGTAGACATCCCAGTGTCTAGTTAACATGTCAGGCTTTGCTCTGAGTTGACCAGGATGGAAATGGATAACAAGGTTGAACTGAGACAGGTATTCAGACCATCAGACTTGTCTCCAGGTGAGTAGTTTCATTGTGGAGAAGTATTCCAAGTCCTTGTGGTCTGTTATGACATCCACTGGATCAGAGGGGCCTTCAAGGTAGTGTCTCCATATCCAGAAGGCTTCATATATGGCAAGGAGCTCTTTGTCATGGACGTCATAGTTCAGTTCAGGGGGTGTAAATGTATGTGAGTGAAAAGTGATCAGATGGACTTGTCCATCATCTCTCCAGATGATGGACAGGATTGCGGCAAGTGCATAGTTGGAGGCATCAGTCTCTAATAGGATGGGAACATCTGGAACCCAATGAGTCAGTATTGAAGTGGAAGTAAAGGCCTTCTTCAAAGTCTCAAAGCTCTGTCTACATTTGTCAGTGAAATTCCATTGGATACCCTTCCTAGTAAGTCAGGTGAGCAGAACAGTAATATTGGAGTAGTTGTAGATGAAGCAGCAGTAGAAGTTGGTGAACCCCAGGAAGGACTGTACGTCTTTGACTTTCCGCAGTTCTGGCCATTTGTTATGCACTAGGTCCAATTGGGGGTCAGAGATTGGGTTGGAGGTTTCATCAGAGTCGGAGTACGTCATGGGGGTTGGAACAGACTTGGCTTCAGCTTATGTGCTGCACCCTCACTAATACTGGTGTCCAAGATTTCTGTTATGACTATATTCATTAACGCCCAGATCCCCGTCCGATCCCCTCAGATCCCCACGCATATGAAATCTATACTCCATTTGGAAACTGCTACATCTCCATTTTCCTGTCCGATTGTCACTGCCGATTCCGCCCATCCGTCTCCAGTTCTGATTGATGCATCAGCATCACCATGGGAACCCAGACATCCATCCCCATCGGACTCGGACATACTCATGTAAGGCCGTCAGCCTTGGAGACCCATCACCAGAGTAATTATTATTAGATTTCAAATATGTATTTAAGTTGCCCAACTGGGGACTTCATTCCCCAGTTTGAATATTGAATCACGCCTAGCTCCTAAGTCCAATCCTAACTCTCTAAGTCGTACTCCGTCTCCAAAATCTCAGACACCGGTATTAGTGAGGGCACAGCACATAAGCTGAAGCCAAGTCCGTTCCGACCCCCATGACGTACTCCGACTCGGAACCAACCTCCGACCCAATCTCCGACCCCAAATCGGACCCAGTGCGTAACAATTTCGGAGATGGAGTACAACTTAGACGCTTGTTCAGAAATACAACAAATACGTATATACAACCTATTTTCCTCAAATTTTATACAATACACTTCAATTCAAACTTATTTTCATATTTCAACATGATTCTCAAATTTTACACAATATACTAGATTAAAACATATTGTGATATTTTGGCATAATTCTCAAAAATAATTGTTTTTTCCCTATTTAGTGGTGGCAACTCTCTTGAAGGAACATCCAAATATCATTGATTCTTTCTTATACAATACTTGTAACATAATTTGAACTATCTTTAATCCCCACCTGGCATTTGTATATCTAAATATCCTATATAATACCAATTATATTAATACATACATTCCTATTATATCCATGTAAATAATTATGTTCATCTCAACCAAAATATCTTATCTTTTAAAGTTTATTAAAATATAGAATATATGTTTATATTTATGAAAATTTCACACATCTGAAATCTTTTAAGATATCCAAATTGTAACTCCCTGGCTTTATGTATCATTGAAATCCTGATGTATATCTCCTATACATCAGAATATTGTATACTGACATGATTCCAAACAAGCGTCTTAGAGAGTTAGGATCAGACTTAGGAACTAGGCGTGATTCAATATTTGTACTGGGGAATGAAGTCCCCAGTCGGGCAACTTAAATACATATTTTGAAATCTAATAATAATTACTCCGGTGATGGGTCTCCGAGGCCAATGGCCTTACATGAGTATGTCTGAGTCCAATGGGGATGGATGTCCAGGTTCCTATGGTGATGCTGATGCATCAATTGGAACTGGAGATGGATGGGCGGAATCAGCCGTGACAATCAGACAGGTAGATGGAGACGTGGCGGTTTCCAAATGGAGTATAGATTTCATATGTGTGGGGATCTGAGTGGATCAGATGGGGATCTGGACGTTAATGAATATAGTCATAACACCATTCCTGTATGGCTTTGATTTTGTCATTGGATATTGTCAGTCCTGCTGGGGAGAGGATATAGCCTAGATATTTGACTGAGTCAGAGTGGAATTCACATTTGTCGGTGTGGGTGAAGAGACCATGTTTTGGGAGATGTTGGAGTACTTCTCAGATGTGTGTCCAATGTTCTTCTTTGTTATCCAAATATACCAAAATGTCATCCAAGTAAATGAGGATGGTAACATCAAGGAGGTTGGCGAAGGTTTCATTTATGAACCTCTGGAAGGCAGCTGGAGCATTGGTTAGTCTGAAGGGCATGACACACCATTCAAAAGATCCATATCAAGTGCAGAAAGTCATTTTCCACTCATTGCCTTCTTGGATGTGGACTAGATGGTAGGCATGTCAGAGATCTATTTTGGAATAGATCTTAGCCTTTTGCAGGCTCTCAAGTAGGTCTGTGGTGCAGGGTATTGGGTATCAGTCTTTCTTAGTGATCTTGTTGAGTCCACAGAAGTCAATGCATAGACAGAGTGATCCGTCCTTTTTGGGGACAAATAGGACCAGAGCTCCATGGGGGGATAAGGATGGGCGGATGAAGCCTGTGGCCAAGTTCTTGTCTATGAATGTCCAGAGAGCCAGTAGGTCTTTTTGGGGTAGCGAGTAGATAGGGCCAAGCGGAGGGGTGGAGTTGTCATTCAACTCAATCTTGAGATTGTATGGTTGGTGTCCCACTAGGGAGTTGGCTTTAGACTTGCTGAACATGTCGGTGAACTTGTGATACTCCTTAGGAACCATAGATAGGTCTGGTGGAGTTGATCAGGTGGAACAGGTGATGAGGAGTATTGGATCAGAGAGGTGAACCTGGAATGTTTGTGAGCCCTCCAGTTTGCTTAGTCTGGCAAAGACCATAGCATCCACCATCGATATAGATGGAGAAGTAGACAGAGTATCTATCAGAGTGGAAGATAATTTTGCACCTATAGTCACTGGTGATGTCAGGGATGACACAGCCTGCACTAGAGAATGGAATGTGATATGGCCCAATGCCCAGTCAATCAATGGATTGTAGTGGGTGAGCCAATTATGTCTGAGAACCACAGAACAGCTGGAGTCAAGCGGGGTAACATAGAATGTAAGGTTCTGGATTTCTCCAACAGAAAAATGGATAGACAGATCTATAGCTCCTGAAATAACAGCATCAGTAGTTCCATCAAATAAGTGGAGTGATATTGGAGTTATGGTGTATGTATGGAGTTTATGTAAATCAGAAAAAGAGGAATCAAAGAAACAGTGAGTAGAACCGGAGTCAATTAATGCTTGGATAGTGGTATTGGGAATGGAGTTGGAGTAGATGAGGAGGATGAGTGTATAGGAACTACCTTTTCCCTATCAAATCCTATTTATGCAGCACCAATGTGCTATACTTTGCTTTTCCATTCCTAAATATCAGCATATATTTGGTGCTTGTACCTGGAATGGACTTATTCAAATATTCTCTATTTTTCCATATTTTTTCAGGAATATTCCATGCAGAACTCAGCCAGAATGATTTATTTCTGCTGTGCTACAGTTGTGGACCCATAGGCACCCACAAACCTTCCCACAGCCGGCTCTCCCCCTTTGGACCAGGCATTCAGCCTGAATTCAAGATGTCTCTGATCAATAAATATTCTGTAACTTGACAACCACAGCCTCTCAAGGCACTATTTTTCATGGAGATCTAGCAACTGCTTCACACGAGTTCAAGATCCTAATGCTCTGCAAAGGCAGTACACGCTGGTAACTTAAACAAGAGCACTAATGGCAGGACTATCGACAGACAATCTCACCCTGTCGATTCGTAGTCACACAAGGTAGATACTACACTCACACCCAAAGCAGGACAATCACTACTTCAAGTGCAATTGAATACAGTTACAACTGTAAGCGACCCTTGAACTGGACAATCAACAGTTACTGAGATATAGAGGATGACACTGTATGTCACTCTAGTCACACTGATGTGCAAATGATGGGGTAGAAAATGGTTATTATTCAGAGGCAGAATGGGCTCCTTTTATATTGTATTTACAGGAGCTGACTAATACTACTGGAAACTTCTACCTATTAATAGATGGAAACTACTGGAAGCTAGTGGAATATGTGAGAAGGGGGTGGAAGTTTCCTAGCCAATGAGCTGCTTGGATTTGCTCTGACTCATGGCATGAGTCATGGATGGAGTCATAGTGTGACTCAGAGCAGGAGTCATAGTATGAGTAATCACAGGAGTCATGGCAAGAGTCATTGCATGAGTCATTGCATGAGTCATTGCATGAGTCATTGCATGAGTCATTGCATGAGTCACCATTACTCAAATAACTCAGTCAATACTTCATTTCCCAGGCTGATCAGCACAGCTATGGGTAGGCACAGCTTCTATTGAACTCTCCAAGTGGTGACCAGATTGAGTTGGAGATTGAAATGAGTCATGTGATCGAAAATGAGTCAGTTGTCCAGGTGACTCTGGCTGACTTTAAAGCTGCTGACATCTGCAAAGGTTTGTGGGTCCATGTGGGTCCCAAAACTAGCAGAACAATAAGTTTGTAGACTCATTTCTGCATGGAAAATTCCTGAAAAAATATGAAAAAATAGAGAATATTTGAATGGCTCTGAATCAAGAGAAAGCAGCACATATATGCTGATATTTTGAGGCCATGAAGTGAAATTGTACAGTTTCAGGACTTTAAACAAGATCTTTTAAGGGAAAACCAGTTCCCATACAGGCTCTCCCCCTTTGGACCAGGCATTCGGCCTGAATTCAAGCTCAGATGTCTCTGATCAATAAATATTCTGTAACTTGACAACCACAGCCTCTCAGGGCACTATTTTCCATGCAGATCATCACCTGAGATGTGGCTATCCATGGCTGTCCAAACCAGTGCAGAAAACAGGGTGGATACCCTTCTTTTTGCCTGATCAGTGCCTAGTTCAGGGATCAGATCAGCTGATAGGTGATCAGATCAGGTGATTGCCTTGGAATATTCTACCCCTTTCCATAACATTCTAGCTGTTTCCTTCTATTATTAGATAGAACTTTCCAGAACCATTATTCAGCTCCTGATCAGTGTTAGTCCAGTGATCAGAACCTGTGATTGGCTTGGAATATTCTACCCCTTTCTTCCACCTTCCACAACCTTCCAGTAGTTTCCATCTATTAATAGGTAGAATATTCCAGAAGCATTAGTCAGCTCCTGTAAATACAATATATACGGAGGTCATTCTGCCTCTGAAATAGTAACATATTCAACCTATTCTACCCATCTCCTGCACACCAGTGTGACTAGAGTGACATACAGTGTCATCCTCTATCTCAGTAACTGTTGATTACCAGTTCAAGGATCTTTTACAGTTGTGTAACTGTACTTGATTGCACTCAAAGTAGTGATATTCCTGCTTTGGGCGTGAGTGTAGTATCTGCCTCACATGACTACAAATCTACAGGGTGAGATTGTCTGCCGATAGTCCTGCCATTAGTGCTCTTGTTTAAGTTACTAGTGTGTACTGCCTTTGCAGAGCATTAGAAGCTTGAACTCATGTGAAGCAGTTGATAGACTACTTCACACATCGCTGTTACCCGCTTCTGAGTGCCACTGGTTGGACAGTTGGATTCATCCACCTACTTCCTTTAGCCTCTAAGTGCATTTCCCTCTTTTTGGAATATCTGGACCCCTAAGTGTCTGTGAACTCTAGACTCTGGAAGTCTTATTCATTTCTTGCTGCTAAGAAATGTATTACTTTTCTGCATATAGCCTGCATTGACCAATACAAAGGATTGTAACCAAAGTACAAACATTAAATTGTTTCTGGAGTTGTGCTGCAGCAGGGTTTGATATTCTTCTCAGCTGTTCATTCACGGAATTGTGGTAATTTAGAGTTTGCCCTAACACCATAATTTTGTGGGTTCCAAAACAATAGCCCTTCCAATGCACCAGGTATTCCAGTCTATCTCGGAAAACTCTGCTGTCAAGGATCTTCTCAAGTTCATATTCCTGTACTCCATCTCAAATGGCTAGAGGTGGTGGAGGAGATGACTGGCATTCAGGGATGGGATCCTTTTTAAGACAACAGAGAACACTGGATGAGTGCGACCAAAGATTGGGGGAAGTTGTAGGCCATAGGCATTTCACGAGACCACCTTATTAATCACATATGGTCCTAACCAGTTGTGATCAAGTTTCTTAGTTGGACGGGTGGTGGTGATATTTTGTGTGTTGAGCCAGACCTTGTCACCAAGCTTGTATACTGGGGCTGCTTGCTGATGGGCATCATAGAATCATGCCATATCATCTGCTGCCTTTTCCAGGGTGGAGCAAGCCTCAGTGGTGGCCATCTCCATATGCTCAGTGAATTCTTCCAGTGCTTCAAGTTGTGTCTCTTGGATTGGCTCTAGCCCAAGCCTTGGGTGTTGGCCTGTATCAAGCATGAAGGGGGTTGATTGCGTGGAGGAGTGGATGCAGTTGTTGTATGTGAATTCAGCAAGAGGAACCCACTCAATCCAGTCGTCCTGGCACTGATTGACAAAAAGCCTCAGGTATTGTTCAATTTCTTGATTGACCCTTTCTGTCTGACCATCGGTTTGTAGATGATATGCTGTGGATGCTGCAACCTTGATCCCCAAAAGCTTATTGAGCTCACGCATAAATTGAGAGACAAACTGGGTGCCACAGTCACTGATGATCTCCTCAGGAAGGCTATGGTGTTTCCACACATGGTCTCGGAAAAGTCATGCAACTCCTATGGAGTTGATGTCAGAGGTGGTAGGGATAACATGTGCTCATTTGGAAAGACAGTCCACAACAACAAGGAGTGTATCGTAGCCATGACTGATGGGTAGCTCTACAATAAGGTCAACAGATATCACTTGCCACCTCTGATCTGGGACATGATTAGGCAGGAGTTTACCCATAGGAGGAGTGGGGAAAGTTTTTGTCCAATTGCAGAGGTCACATCCCTTAATGTATTTGGTAATGTATTGTCCAAATCTGGGCCACCAGTAGCTGCAGGATACAAGTTCTGTTGTTCTCCAGAAACCAGGGTGACCTGTAATGTGAGTATCATGGTGTGCCCTTACAATGTCATGGTGCAATTTTGGGTCAAGAGGGACATATACCTTGCCACAATAGAGGACAAGTCCATTCTCCTTGGTCCATTCCTGTCCTCATAAATTCTGAGAGGGACCAAGTTCCTTAAGATCCTTCACAACCTTTTCATCTCTGTTGGTGCAGTTCCACACATGTTCCAGGAATATGTCTCCTTCTCCTGTGATCATTTGAGCTCCTGGCTCTGGATAGCTGGATGTTGCATTGATGTGGAACAGCTCAGGGCCAAGAAGAACCTGATTCTGATTATCTTCCTCCCCCTGTTTATGATCTACATGTCATGAGAGGGCATCAGGTTTGGCTGAACGTCATCCAGGACGGTGGATCAGTTCAAAGTCAAAATGAGAAAGGTATAGTGACCAGCGAGCTTGTCGACAATTGAGATTCTGAGCTGTACAGAAATATGTGAGGTTTTGATGGTTGTTAAGGCTTTCAATCTTGTATTTGGTCCCTTCCAAGATGTGACACCATTCTTCTAGTCCATGGATGACTGAGAGCAATTCCTTATCATGGATGGCATAGTTGTGCTCTGCATCTGAAAGGCTCTTGGATACAAAACCTACCGGCTTCCATTTCTCATCGTCACAGAGTTGAGATAGAACAGCACCTGTTGCATATGCTGAAGCATCTGTCTCTAGTCAAAAATGCTTGGTTTGATCTGGGAGGACAAGGATTGGAGTCGATATGACAAGCTGCTTGAGTTTATCAAAGGCTTCTTGTTCTAGGCCATCGGGTATCCAGGACCACTGTGTATCTGCCTTTGTTAACCAATTCAGAGGCTTTGCGATATGTGAGAAGTCCTCAATGAAGCGATGGTAGAAATTGATGAAACCCAAGAAGGATTTGACTTCTGTCACATTGTGTGGTGTGGGCCAGTCTCTGACTCCAGCCACCTTAACTGGGTCCATAGCTACCTGTCCCTGTGAGAGAATCAATCCAAGATAATCTACCTTCTGTTGCGTGAAAAGGCATTTCTCTGGTTTGAGGTACAGGTGGTTGGCCTGAAGAATTTCAAGGACAGATTGCATGATCGTGTGGTGTTGTTCTAGGGATTCAGTGAAAATGAGGATGTCGTCCATGAACACTACCATAGAGCCATCATGTCATTCATCATCATCTGAAAGGTTGCTGGGCTGTTTGTGAGACCAAAGAACATGACCAGGGGTTCAAATAGACCACAATTGGTTTGAAAGGCTGCCTTCCATTCATCACCCTCTTTAATATGCATTGTTATATCCCCATCGGATGTCAAGCTTGGTAAAGTACTTGGCATTGGCTGTGGCAATTTTATTCATGATGTCTGGTACCAGGGATAGTGGGTAGGCATTCTTGATCATGATATCATTCAGCTTGTGGTAGTCTTGCACAAAACGAAGATTACTGTCCTTCTTCACAAAAAAGACAGGAGATGCCATGGGTGACTTGGAAGGATGTATACGATGATTCCATAGGTTCTCTTCAAGGAATGCATCCAAATCTTTCTGCTCATTTGGGGACATTGGATAGACCTTTGTGCTGAAGGGTTGCACTCCTGGAGTGAGTTCAATAGCATGGTCCCACAGTTTTTGAGGTGGAAGTTGGTCAAAGGACTCCTTTGCAAAAACATCCTTAAATCCCCAGTATGCCTTTGGGACAATCTCCTCAAAGGTTTTGACTGGAGTAGATTCTGCAGCCTTCTGTGCAAGCTGTTGAGAAATTGTTGAACCAGCATAGATATTCTCCAAGTCTTCTTCTACAAAGATAACAAACATTCAGTCTCCCTCGTATTGGGGTTGCCTGTGTGAGTTCTTGCCATTTGAAGGAGTTGTGCCAAGCAAATGCTCTCCGGTACTTCTCCACATGAATCAGGGCAGTGAGTCATCTGTACCTTTCCTGTACACCAGTCTACCTCTGGGTTGTGCTTCATGAGCTAGGTGTGCCCAACAATTATGCCAAAGGTTCCCAGGCTTGTGACTGAAAATGTGGCACATTTAGTATGGGTCCCATATGTGCAGATGAGATCAACTTCTTCCTTGATTGAACCTGCTTCATTTGGAGTCCCATCAATGTTATAAACGGGTATGGCATGTGGTAGAGGGCATGTTCGAAGTTTCTCTGCTTTGACATATTCTGCATTAATGAACATTCCTGTAGCACCACTATCGAGGAGTGCATCCACTGCTAGAGGGTATCCCATGTCTACTGAGTAGATTTTCATGGGAATTCTTGTACATCGATGGATGTCTGCAGATCGAAGGTAGAGATGAGGAGGGTCATCATGTTTAGCTGGAAGTTGAGAAGGGGTTTCAGGCATGGCTGTTTTGGTTTCAGTCTGATGGACAAGGGGGTGTGCGTGTAACATATCGTTTGTGAGCCCTACAGTACATGATTCAAGAACTGAAAACCGGTTTGTCAGGCAGGGCATGCTCTTCACTGCTAACTGGCCTGAAAATCCTGCTTCTCCTCTTGCTTTGGAATTACTGCCTTCCTTGGCCTTCAGTGTGGCTGCTACTGACTCTGATATCATGCTGGCAATTGCTGTTTGTGTGAGATCAGCTTGGATATGTTCCTTGCGTGGTTCAGGGCATGCTGGGAATATATGGCCACGCTTTCCACAGTTATAGCACATCTGAGTCTCAATGCAATGGCAGTTGGAGTCAATATCCATAGGTGCAGCACCATTAGAGATTGCCAAGGTAGTTGGTACAGAGATGACCGGAGTGCTGTGAGGGCGGGATGGGGTAGAGCGAGCAGGAGTGAGGGAAGTTGTATGGGAACTGGTTTTCCCTTAAAAGATCTTGTTTAAAGTCCTGAAACTGTACAATTTCACTTCATGGCCTCAAAATATCAGCATATATGTGCTGCTTTCTCTTGATTCAGAGCCATTCAAATATTCTCTATTTTTTCATATTTTTTCAGGAATTTTCCATGCAGAAATGAGTCTACAAACTTATTGTTCTGCTAGTTTTGGGACCCACATGGACCCACAAACCTTTGCAGATGTCAGCAGCTTTAAAGTCAGCCAGAGTCACCTGGACAACTGACTCATTTTCGATCACATGACTCATTTCAATCTCCAACTCAATCTGGTCACCACTTGGAGAGTTCAATAGAAGCTGTGCCTACCCATAGCTGTGCTGATCAGCCTGGGAAATGAAGTATTGACTGAGTTATTTGAGTAATGGTGACTCATGCAATGACTCATGCAATGACTCATGCAATGACTCATGCAATGACTCATGCAATGACTCATGCAATGACTCATGCAATGACTCATGCAATGACTCATGCAATGACTCATGCAATGACTCATGCAATGACTCATGCAATGACTCATGCAATGACTCATGCAATGACTCATGCAATGACTCATGCAATGACTCATGCTATGACTCATGCAATGACTCATGCAATGACTCATGCAATGACTCATGCAATGACTCATGCAATGACTCATGCAATGACTCATGCAATGACTCATGCAATGACTCATGCAATGACTCATGCAATGACTCATGCAATGACTCATGCAATGACTCTTGCCATGACTCCTGTGATTACTCATACTATGACTCCATCCATGACTCATGCCATGAGTCAGAGCAAATCCAAGCAGCTCATTGGCTAGGAAACTTCCACCCCCTTCTCACATATTCCACTAGCTTCCAGTAGTTTCCATCTATTAATAGGTAGAAGTTTCCAGTAGTATTAGTCAGCTCCTGTAAATACAATATAAAAGGAGCCCATTCTGCCTCTGAATAATAACCATTTTCTACCCCATCATTTGCACATCAGTGTGACTAGAGTGACATACAGTGTCATCCTCTATATCTCAGTAACTGTTGATTGTCCAGTTCAAGGGTCGCTTACAGTTGTAACTGTATTCAATTGCACTTGAAGTAGTGATTGTCCTGCTTTGGGTGTGAGTGTAGTATCTACCTTGTGTGACTACGAATCGACAGGGTGAGATTGTCTGTCGATAGTCCTGCCATTAGTGCTCTTGTTTAAGTTACCAGCGTGTACTGCCTTTGCAGAGCATTAGGATCTTGAACTCGTGTGAAGCAGTTGCTAGACTACTTCACACATTGCTGTTACCCACTTCAGAGTGTCACTGGTTGGACGGTCAGATTCATCCACCTACTTCCTCTAGCCTCTAAGTGCATTCCTCTCTTTTTGGAATATCTGGACCCCTAAGTGACTGTGAACTCTAGACTCTGGAAGTCTTATTCATTCCCTGCTGCTAAGAAATGTATTACCTTCCTGCGTATCGTCTGCATTGACCATTACAACGGATTGTAACCAAAGTACAAACGTTAAATTGTTTCTGGAGTTGTGCTGCAGTAGGATTTGATATTCTTCTCAGCTGTTCATTCACGGAATTGTGGTGATTTAGAGTTTGCCCTAACACCATAATTTTGCAGGTTCCAAAACAGAGCTGGCTGTGCAAAGGTTTGTGGGTGCCTATGGGTCCACAACTGTAGCACAGCAGAAATAAATCATTCTGGGCCAAGTTCTGCATGGAATATTCCTGAAAAAATATGAAAAATTAGAGAATATTACCAAATATATGCTGATATTTAGGAATGGAAAAGCAAAATATAGCACATTGGTGCTGCATAAATGGAATTTGATATGGAAAAGGTGGTTCCCATACAGCTATGGAGCTGCTGATGACCTCTGGATCCTAGCTAAGGATGCCAGTGGGACTAGAAGGCGCATTGCAGACTTCCATTGGGAGAATCCTGAAGCCCCAAGGTGTATTTTGGCAGCCACCTATGCAGCTCTTCCCTTCAGATGCTTTGAGAACTTCACAGAACCTCCCAAACAGGTCCTCTTTGATTGGACAGCTGGCAGGAACCCAACATGTGGTATTGGACACATTTCAGAGCCACAGAATAGGCACAGTGAAGCTTAGCACTCACCAAATTCATCCATGCCAACATTCCACTAACCATATATAAGCCAGTGAATCCACTTCCCCTTCCTCAGTAAAACCATTGTCATTCACTACCCAACCCACCATGCCTTACCAGTCTGAATCCACCCCTCTACGCTCACTCCATTCCTACCCATCAATCACTTGGTCAGTTGACTCAAGGGATACTGCACATGCTATAGAGGATTATAACCTCCCATCTCCACCTCCACAAGTTCATTTCCCCTTCTGGCATTGTAATCCATCAAGATGCCAGACATACTACATCGTGGACCTGTTTTGGAACCCGCAAAATTATGGTGTTAGGGCAAACTCTAAATCACCACAATTCCGTGAATGAACAGCTGAGAAGAATATCAAATCCTACTGCAGCACAACTCCAGAAACAATTTAACGTTTGTACTTTGGTTACAATCCGTTGTAATGGTCAATGCAGACGATACGCAGGAAGGTAATACATTTCTTAGCAGTAGGGAATGAATAAGACTTCCAGAGTCTAGAGTTCACGGACGCTTAGGGGTCCAGATATTCCAAAAAGAGGGGAATGCACTTAGAGGCTAGAGGAAGTAGGTGGATGAATCCGACCGTCCAACCAGTGACACTCTGAAGCAGGTAACAGCGATGTGTGAAGTAGTCTAGCAACTGCTTCACACGAGTTCAAGATTCTAATGCTCTGCAAAGGCAGTACACACTAGTAACTTAAACAAGAGCACTAATGGCAGGACTATCGACAGACAATCTCACCCTGTAGATTCGTAGTCACGCGAGGTAGATACTACACTCACGCCCAAAGCAGGACAATCACTACTTCGAGTGCAATCGAATACAGTTACACAACTGTAAGCAACCCTTGAACTGGACAATCAACAGTTACTGAGATATAGAGGATGACACTGTATGTCACTCTAGTCACACTGATGTGCAAATGATGGGGTAGAAATGGTTATTTATTCAGAGGCAGAATGGGCTCCTTTTATATTGTATTTACAGGAGCTGACTAATACTACTGGAAACTTCTACCTATTAATAGATGGAAACTACTGGAAGCTAGTGGAATATGTGAGAAGGGGTGGAAGTTTCCTAGCCAATGAGCTGCTTGATTTGCTCTGACTCATGGCATGAGTCATGGATGGAGTCATAGTGTGACTCAGAGCAGGAGTCATAGTATGAGTAATCACAGGAGTCATGGTATGAGTCATGGAAGGAGTCATAGCATGAGTCATGGCAGGAGTCATTGCATGAGTCACCATTACTCAAATAACTCGGTCAATACTTCGTTTCCCAGGCTGATTAGCACAGCTATGGGTAGGCATGGCTTCTATTGAACTCTCCACTGAAAATGGAGTCAGGAGGTGCAGTGGTTGCGAAGATATTGAGCATTTACTGGCAGTGGTGACCAGATTGAGTCGGAGATTGAAATGAGTCATGTGATCGACAATGAGTCAGTTGTCCGGGTGACTCCGGCTGACTTTGAGGCTGCTGACATCTGCGAAGGTTTGTGGGTCCATGTGGGTCCCAAAACTTCGCCCAGCAGAACAATAAGTTTGTAGACTCATTTCTGCATGGAAAATTCCCAAAAAAATATGAAAAAATAGAGAATATTTGAATGGCCCTGAATCAAGAGAAAGCAGCAGATATATGCTGATATTTTAAGGCCATCAAGCGAAATTGTACAGTTTCGGGACTTTAAACAAGATCTTTTTAAGGGAAAACCAGTTCCCATACAGGACCCTCTATTCATTGGCGACTCTAAAAAAAACATACCATACACCTTCCAAGGGCTCACCAGTAAAGTCACCTATGAGGGAGGGGAGATGATATTAGGAGCAGTTTTCAGCACAGATGATCCCATATCCCCCAGAGAGTTCACCATCCCACTTTATCCCAAGGCAGAGAAGAATCACCATCAACACTCATCATGGGCTTGTTACATCCTGTAACACCGAGTTCCAGTCTCTGGATTCCATCTCCACCTCCATCAACTCCACCTCCATCAACTCCACCTCCATCAACTCCACCTCCATCAACTCCACCTCCATCAACTCCACCTCCATCAACTCCACCTCCATCAACTCCACCTCCATCAACTCCACCTCCATCAACTCCACCTCCATCAACTCCACCTCCATCAACTCCACCTCCATCAACTCCACCTCCATCAACTCCAGACCCTGCCATTGTTCTCCTCATTAGTAGCCTTCTTCTTATGGGTTACAACAACCGTTATACTTTCTAATTGTTTAGTATTAGTTTGGACATGAGTCCAAACTCCAAACTCCTTTCCATGTTGTATTCCATTATTGTCTTATCACTTTTAGTTTTACCAGTCAATTCTCTACATACTTATATAGGCTACTTCTTGTATGTTACAGTAGTTCGTATATCAACTAAGATTCCCCATCAGCTTCTTGGTTACTAGCTTCTTGACAAGTATCTTCTTGACAAGTCGAACTCCAGATCTTTGATCCAACTCCATACTCCGAACTCCAAAATATTGGACCGACAATTTGAGGGGGCGCAACACATAAGTTGAAGCCAAGTCCACTCAATCCGACTCAATAGTTATTCGTCCCCATCTGTCTCCGGTTGAACTGGAACAGTAAAGTCCCATCCCCTTCCTCACTAGTATCTGAACACCAGCTACTCCTTTAAACTCTGAGTTTTCAGCACTTAACAGGGCTCTACTTTGGCAGAGAGTGAGAAGGGACCTTGCAGAGTGCTTCAGGGTATGTCTCTGTTGAGATGGACAGGACGACAGTGCATATTGAGACAACATGCATTAAGAGGGGGGTGATGTCAGGGTTGAAATGAGTCATATTCTATTTTTAGTATTTTCTCTTGACGCCCCTATCAGCACAGCCTGTCAGGGTGCGTCTCCCCTATTTCCTTCCTCCTATCACTTCCCCTATCCTTCCCCCCTATTATTCCCCTATCTTGGTTCTCCTATCTGTCTCCATCATTTAGTATAAAGACTCACCTTGGTGCAGTGTGATTCCCTCAGCTTGATCTCTGAGGATATCCACTGTACCAGGTAAGTCCCATGTATTTATCAGAAACAGCTGTATAGACTGAGGATATCTGCTGTACCAGCTGGCATTATCTCTTATCGGCTCTCATCTATTGAGTATCTTGTTGTTGTGGCCTTGTCATCAGCGTCGCCCTCACAGAACCTCAGTCTTGATAGTATGAAGACTGAGGGAAAACTCTACTAAGAAATTTTCCTATCATTATATACCTGTTCAGCATCATATCCATAAACAGTTAGTGCAACTGCAACTGACTGTGTAAGTGTGGACTACTATAGATCCAACAAAACATGCAAGCATGTTTCTTCCAACAGCCACTGTGTTTGCTTCATGATAATACCTTATTGCTGCCCTGCAACCTGGAAACACCTCTCCACTGGATCAGACATGACATTCAGCAGATGTATGCAAATCAACATGGTGCTCATGCTGGGAATTATATCTGTATTTCTCCAATCTGACCAAGACAATGACCACATGTGCTCACCAAACTCAAATCCAATAACGACACCTTCTTACCAACAAAACAAAGTGCACTGGATGGTAACAATGTAGATGCAGACCACACAGACATGCCAAGGCACATGTGTAGATTAAATTCATGTCAATGCATGGAACACATATGAATATCATCAGTACATCTAGATCACCGTTGCTCAATCATCTCAGGAATACTATCAAGTGAAACTTAGAAAATATAGAAACCAGACGGATTCTGGAATGCTTCTTACCTGTTCATGTTCAAAGATATACAGATGAATCCAAATATGATCAAACATCAAACAGGTATGACATATGGTCCCACATGGATATAGACATGTCATGGTCATATCAAGTATTCTTGGATGCGCCTTATTCCTGTCGCATGTTGCTGATCTCACCAGGAATCAATTGTATGTTTTGTAGGAGCATTACCAAAAAAGTGAGAGTACAACATAGTGTCCTGGCTGCAATTGCTGGTCACATAGGTTCGTATCTACATCTATGATAACTCCCTGTATAGTTGGCAAGCAACGGAAGAGCTGCTTGGCGCTCATCGGTAGACGTCTCCCATATCTCGGTCCTGCATCTCCTTCCAGAGCCGTTGAGATAGAACATGTGGCGCCAGGCTCTCAGGATAAGTGGCCATATCGAATCCGCGTGGACCGCGGTAGACAATGGGTTGTCTTCACCTGCTGCATTAATGATTGCTAAAATGTGCACCACAGGTACAGCATATTCGTTGAAGAAATCATCACCCTGGGAAGAGAGTGTTTTTGCGATTGCAAGACAGTTGTCGAAATGGCCGCTCTGCTGAAGTGAAGGACGCCAAGTAGGTTCTTGGGAAAGGGCACAAAGTAACCTGAGGTAGGGAATATCACGGACCCATGAGAGACGTGTGAATGCATTATCATCGGTGGGTGTTTGTGGGACAAGTAGGAGGGCCGCTGAAGCCAGTGCTTGTGAGAACTGTTCTCGGAGTGATTCATCGTCTCGACCCATTGCAGCCATTGTTGACCGAATGGCACAAGCGGCGCGCAGGGCTAAACTACGTGTACTTTCCTTTCCCATAAAATCCATCAGCGTGTCAACGTAGCGGCGTTTCCGGTTCGGGGTACTCGGTGAACCACGCAACTGCTCCAACAGCCGAAAAGTGACTCTGATTGTCGGATCATCTGTGCCTTGACACATGCGTAGATGGTAATCTACCAGCAGGTCAAACTGCTCCTGGGTGCAAACCCCACTTGCATCCCAGAATGGTGCTCGAACAAGGATATGAACGAGACTGGCGACAGTCTTGGATCGGACTTGATCATCCCCCAGCGTGCCTGAATGATCGTCGATTAAAGAACAACAGAATTTGAGAGCTCGCTCAGCCGCGCGACGATCGCTGAAAGTTATGTCATAGTGTGGAAGTAGTGGATGAATCAGCTTCAGTCCATTCTCATGCCATCTATGATCGTGAATCCCATCAAGAAGTACAGCTAGTGTGCGATTCATGACTACCCGTTGAAGTGTTTCAATGGCTGGACTGAAAAGCGTAAAGTCAACAGCCCATGCAAATGAATTATCGCAAATATCCATGTTCTTACCTTTTGTCAAGCCTCGCCAATTCCCGTCGATCGATTTCAAGGCCAACTAGCATGCCTGCTAGTAATACACAATCCGCTACCAGACAGCGAGGAGAGAGGGGCAACTTGGAGTCAAGGCAGATCCCAATGAAATTAATCACAAACGTGTCAAATTCAGGGTCAGCTTCACCCTTGTGCAGACGGTATGTGAACATGTGCGCCATCCACATACGGTCTGATAAAGAGAGGCGTGACATATCCAGATGGTTGGGTGGTTTATTTATGGCAGAGGAAACGACCAAATAGTCTGGATCATCTGGGACCATGTGCCACCAAGTGTAATCGCCTTCTAAGGATACGACAACACCGTCTGTGTAAATACGAAACGGATTACCCAAGTCTCGTTCAACACAAAGTCGCCAAATTGCTTTCAGGCTCGCCACTGCACCTGCTTGTGCGAGAGGAAGAATGTGGTGAGTAGGATCAAAGCATACATAGAAGCCACTTTGCAATCGCTCCACGAGCGCACCAGTCACCTCCACGTTGGCCGGCCACTCAATCTCCGGTACCATTCCGGCTGCCGCAGTGATAATCTCCGTGTCTGTAGTTGTCTCAAGCACCCACTGAACGGCGTGGGGCGACACAACGTCTACTGGTGAAGACTCGGCATATGATCCCGGAAATCTAAATTCAAGCTGATTGGAAGACGTCTCTTCGCCAGTAGCTCCTGACTCCAACCCTATAGCCGCCTCTGGGTCAGCGGCCGACAGGGGGGCTTGCCTGCAGGTAGAAAGTATAGGGGAGAGACATGGGGAAAGGCGCACAATCCATTCCAAGATCAGGCTCTTTGCAGTGTAAAAGGCATCCTTCGAGAACTTTCGAAGGCGATCCAGGATGCCTTCCCATATTTTGGCAACCGACATTCGAAATGGAGTCGTGAATATAAACACACGCTGAAGTACCGTTGACACCGGCGTCTGGAATGGACAGTCGGGTGATTTCAACGAGGAAACCACTGTGAAGAAATAGAATATAAATCCAAACGCTGTTGTCGCCATAATTACGCTTGCAACCGTATGTTGCAATATCCAGATATTGGTTGCGAGAGCAATCCCAAAGAAGAGCAGGGACATCTGGAGTAGGATCGGAAGAGTGGCGATGATCGTGTTGAAATGCCACGCTGTCAGAGCATCCAGCTTCTTCTGCCTACGCTGGCAGCGTTCGTGCAAGGAACCTTGTCCAAAGCGCATCGTTTTAAAGTGGCCCAGCCACTGTTTTCCTAAAACCGCACCGAATGCAGCCAATAGACTGCTAGAGAGACTCGTGTACGCCAGCGTCTGGATCCAAATAGTCGTAGAACCCGGTCCAGTCCAGACGGGAAGGGATGCCTGTTGCACAGGAAACGTAGAGCTATTCATAGTATTGATTAAAATCATTAAGAGGGCGTTGGTGGTGTCACTGGGAACCGGACTGAGACTCGACTGCATGTTAACGATGAAAGCCGAGCTGATGGCCGAGAACAGACCAGCCTGGACGATGTGTTTGAATTAAGCTCAATTCAACGTGTGGATCACATACAAATATAAGCAGTACATCCAGGTCACCGCTATGCCTCTCGATCAGCTCGTCATCATGCTGTTTGGCCATGCGTTCATATGTAGACCAGAAACGGGAGGGAGCATCCTTTCTGGTGCGTTCAAACATATCCGACTCATACATGGTGTCGAGGATGTCTTGAAGTATAGTCTCGGATCTGGTCGCAACCCGTCAGCCGGCAGTTACACTAGGAATCGTGCACTTACTTTGTCGCTGGTTTGTCCGACACGATGGGCTCGGCACGATTAGGGCCGCGTTCCTGTGTTGCCGACGTTGTTGGGACACTAGCTTGGGGGGGATCTAGACGCTGAAATGGAGATTGCGATTCATGTGTAGTATGTATTGCGTCTTGGAGAATGGTTTCCGGCCCGGTGGCAGGGAATCCTTTTCACATATTAGTTCAAGACGTGCACACCCAATATGTCGTCGAATTGCCTCACCGTTGTATGACGTGTCCACACTCTCATCCTGATCCAGATGAGCTAGAGGACGCCCTGTGTGCCCAGTCTGCTTCGGTGGCGGAGAGTGTGATTCGTGCCCAGTGTTTGTTGTATCTTGGAGGGGGGCCCCTGACCTGATTTTACGCCATCAGCATCCGTTTTATATGTTAGATCAGGAGGCATGCACTCACGATGGGTGAGACTCTGCAGAGACCGGCGGATGACTTGCTTGCACGGCAGGGTCAGACATGGTGGAGGGAAATGTGTGTGAAGAAGGCACTTAACGCCAAACTGCCAGGCCTCGTGTTCTGCTTCTCGAGAAGTCATCGCCCCGCGCTAGAACAACGGTTATTGTAACGTGACAGCGCGTTAGTCACACCTAACATCACGTGCACGTACCAAGTTCTAACCGGCCTAGAAGTGATTTACAGTGTCTGTGGACCTATACAGGACAGGTGAGTCGGAATCTCTCTTCTAATGAAAATCATACCGATTCTCTGAAATGGCCCCCCCAACCTCCAAAGGTGCAACGCACGCCACAATACGAACGCCTCCAGAGGCTACCTGTGAGAAGCTTTCATGTGGTGAGCCAAACGTTGTATGATGCCGGTATGGAAGAGTTGGATGGCCCAGTCTCTGACGCGTATGGGTACTGAGACGTCGCAGGGAGATGTCTCGGAACGACAGGGATATCGCTGGGGTCATCAACAGGGTGCTAAGAGAATAATCAAAAATGTTGCAGTCTTTTCGTGTGCAGTTAGGACTCAGCCAACGTGATAGAATGTCGAGTTGGTACGACCGATGGTGCTATTTTCACGAGTCTCGCGTGGGACAGCGGTGAATGGAGGGCATGTTGGTATTATTCTACTCAGTTCCTGTGGTGATCTCATGCAACCTTGCGACGCACTGCATAAGTATCACCGCATCAGTAACTCTAGTATCCTAAGGTTAGCCACAGTGGAGACACGGTAAAGCTTCCCGCCTCTTATGAAAACCCTCGCGCGACTATTTCACACACGAGGAACTGGCAAACACACCTCGTCTGAAGCAAAGAACACCAATACAATCTCAAAGCAGTCAATCGGCATATTTGGACGACACCATTCATGATCAATATCGATATTGATGAATAGGGGGACCAATCTAATAATCCAGAGCATCGTCATCCCAAGGCTTCAGGGGAAACATAATCCGCATGATGCATGGCTCTCTCCTGCGCAAATACTTGTGGACAAAGCACGTCGCAAGCTTTCATAATTAGTCCTACGAAGGGTCTAGTTGAGTGTAACGAAGTAAAAGCGGGACTCGAATTGTATACTCAGATGTTCAGACAATAGTCTAGTCCGAACGAGTACGTGCTCAGTCCCAGAATACGACGGCTTGATAAATGAATGAGACCTGTTGAGTGAATGTAGAACATGAAGCTGACCTTGCGCACCAGACGTCTGGCACTCACATCAGCGGTAGAACGCCGCGGAAATTCACGCCAACTTGCCTCAAGCCCGACATGGATGACTTCTGCAGCAAGCGTGCGCATGTACAACTTCATGCCCTTGAGATCCAGAAGATTGTCATTTCCAACAACCTCAGACTCCATATATGGCCGTTTTCGTGACCACTGTGCATACTTCGTTCGTTGTATATTCTGCAAGTACATTGACAACGCTCGCCGTGGAGGACTCGTTCTCGTACTCCGAAGTTTCTGAAGATAATATATGATCAGTGTCAGCGATCAGCGTGAGGAGTGCATGGTCACCCCTCTGAGTCGGTTTATTGACTGACGCTAAGCACTTCTTTTGCAAACTGAGTCTATCCAACGTCGTGTTAAGGACGTTGACCCAGACCATGATAACACCTTGTACGATGACAACGAAGACAATACTCTTCAGTGTCAAGTTGCCAATGTACGATGGCCAAATAAATGAAACATAAGGAGTAAATGTATGGAACTTATCATGCGTACGAGACGTTCAGAACTTGTGCGACTAGAAATTCGATGTCTTCGACGGTTATCACACCGCAGCAGCGCGCTGAGCAGACCGTGAGGGTGAAGGCGGCGCCTTCAGATGGAATAATTACAAGACCGGAGTTGGACATACCTCCCACTGCACGCTTCTATGATTCTTAGAATCTCGACCAGCATTGTCCTTTGCTGCTAGCAAGAGGGTCTTCCGCGGCGTGCACCCTCGAGGAGACGATGGTAGAACTGCGTTCAATAGCGCGGTCTGTCAATCTGAAGTAACATCATGTACTGGAAGAGAAGAGCATGTTATACTTAGTATATTAACAGATATCATGGCGATGAGGGGCGAGAGCAATGAGTGGGGACCATGTCTAGCAGCGAGTATGATTGTCAGTACAATGTGGCTAACAATCCCGACGAAACCGATTTACCAAAAGCTCGAGCTAACAATTCTAAAGCATTCGTGTCCCATCGTTGGTCCGAGGATGTCTCCTAAGATTGCGAGGCCGCGCACGGCGACAGCGAGACGAATGCGGACAAAAATGAGGCTGTGAGTGAACACAAGGTATCCGTGGTATTGCGTCCAGCTCCCCATCCACTCCAAATAATGACGTTCATCTCTTATTGGACTAGGCTGATGCTTAACCTTTCGTGTCCACGTAGACGTTCTTGATGGCAAAGACTTGTATTGCGCCAGATAACTGGACACCGGATTGACCCAGGAATTCGGCTAAGTCCGTTATCGATCGCGGTCGACTAGAATGACGATTATTCACTGATTCCTCGTTCATCAGAAAAATCAAGGTCAGCATGTCTATACACCAACGAAATACTCTTCCAGTGGAGCGTCAGCCGGCCAGCAATCATGAATAGCCTCCTATGCATTGGTTGGTTTGTCAATGAAACTCACGAAAATGACAACCATTAAGGCTAAATATTTCTATGTGTTGGAGACATGTCGTTGTGTTGGAAATACACCTCGATAATAGCATGTATTGCGTATATATACATTTGAACAAGGGATGCTAGCAGTATGGCTGATTTGACTCCCAATCAATAGCAACTCACTTCGCGTGCGTCTCCGGTGATTTTCCAGCTCGCACGGAAAGCGTCTCACGTTGGTGAATCGGATAGTCAACATCCGCATCGTTGTGCACGACAGAAACCGAGACTGCGGCCACACGAAACACGCTGAACCTTCTCCAAGACCCTAACATCCCAGTCCGTGCGCATGGCGTGTCACTGCTTCAGGAGCCCGGAGCCCGTCCATCATATCTGTGTCCCCACAACCTGGGAACGCCCCTCCACCAAGACATGACATTCAGCGGTGCACACAATTCGACACGCCGTTCATGCCGGGAAGTCTATCTGTGTTCCTCTAATCGAGTCATACTATTTCTCAATGCGGAGTAGGGCATGGCAGTGATGGTGGATAGCAATAGGAAGGTGTTGTGGGGCATTGTTGGAGGTGGAGGTGGATCGGATGGGGGGTCAGAGGCTCTGGCAATGAGATCAGTGGTGAGGTGGCGATGACGAAACAGGCATTAGACGGATCAGGGTCGGTGAGGCATTGGATACCGTTGCAAGGCAATGTGGAAGAGGATTGGGGGTTATATGGCACGTATTGATCTCGCTTTTTCCATGATGCTGATCCAACTTCGATAACGGGTGGTTATCGGCAACTGTATTTGCGTTTCCGGGCATATAACGAAAGCACTAACTTGCGGCGTCAGGAAGAACTCACACGTGAGGATAGACTAACCATACCTAGTACCACCGTGAATGGATCCAGTGCATTAGACATTTCCCCAGGAGGCGTCCAGCAACTCTGGATATTTGTTTGCATATAACAGGGAGGACCTCCTTCCAAAATGGGTCTCCTTGTATGCGTTGGGTACCACCCCATTCACGTTGTGGATCTTCGTCAAGTTTACTGCACACCTTGTCGACCAGCTCTATTAGATGGTTTGTTGCTTCACTCCCATCCCATCGTCTCCTTGCATATTCAACAAGCGACGGAAGAGCTACACGGCACTCCTCAGTTGAAATATCCCATATCTTGGTCCCGCATCTTCCTCCAAACCCCCTAAGATCGAACATGAAGCGCCAGGCTCGCAGAATAATTATCCAAATTAAATCTGCCTGTACTGCCGTAGACAACAGGTGTTCTTCTCCCGCTGCATCAATGCTCGCAAAAATGTGCGCCACAGGTACAGCATATTTGTCGAATACAGCACCTTCCTGAGAAGATGCGATCGCGAGACATTTTTCAAAATGGCCGCTCTGCTGAAGTTGAGGATGCCAAGTGGGCTCTTGGGAAAGAGTGTGACGAAGATCATACGACTCGCCCTCAACGTGGACTCCTATGGGTCCATGACTCGGCAGGCCATAAACAATTTTCTAGCGCTTACTGGAGTTCATGCTCTTTCTGCTGAACTCCAGGTAAGCAATCCGTAGTATTCTGCCAACAACATTAGTATTTAATATATGCTCTTTCTGCTGAACTCCAGTCTCCGCCTGCCTAAGTTGTTAGAGTGCAGAGTAACCTGAGGTAGGGAGCATGGAGTAAGAAGGAGGAGAGATATGTGAATGGGTTGTCACTGGTGGGCCTTTGTGGTTCATCCAGGAAGACCGCTGAAGCCAATGCTTGGGAGAACTGTTCTCGAAGTAATATATCGTCTCGACCCATCGAAGCCACTGTTGGTCGAATGACACAAGCTGCGCGCAGGGCTACACTACGTCTATTTTTCTTGCCCATGAAATGGATCAGCGTGTCAACATAGCAGCGCTTCCGGTCCTGGGTACTCGGTGAACCACGCAACTGCCCCAACAGTCGAAAAGTGTAAATGATTGCCCGAGTATCTGTGCCTTGACACATGCGTAAATGGTAATCCACCAGCAGGTCAAACTGCTCCTGGGTGCAAACCCCACTTGTATCCCGGAGCAGAGATCCAGAAAGGATATAAAGGAGACTGGCAACAGTCTTGGATCGGACATGATCATCGACCAATGTGCCTGAATCATCCGCGATTAAAGAACAGCAGAATTTGAGAGCCCGCTCGGACTCGCAACGATCGTCAAAATAAAATAGAGGTGGCTTGTGTCATAGTATGCAAGTAGTGGGTGAATCAGCCTCAGTGCATTCTCGTGCCATCGACGGTCATGAATCTCATCGAGAAGTACAGCTAGCGTGCAATTCATGACTGCTTGTCGAAGTGTTTGAATGCTTCGACTGCAAAAGGGTAAAGTCAACATCTCATGCAAATGCCTGGATGTTTTTCTTCTTACCTCTTGTCAAGCCTCGCCAATTCCCGTCGATCGATTTCAAGGCCAACTAGCATGCCTGCCAGTAATACGCAGTCCGCTACCAGACGGTGGGGGGAGAGAGGCGACTTGGAGTCAAGGCAGATGCCAATGAATTGAATCACAAACGTGTCAAATTCTGGGTCAGCTGTACCCTTGTGCAGACGGTAGGTGCCATCCACATCCGGTCTGATAAAGGGAGGCATTTCATGTCCAGATGGTTGGGTGTTCTATTCACGGCAGAGGAAACGACCAGAAAGCCTGCATCACCTGGGACCATGTGCCATGAGATGTAATCACATAAGTACACTTCACCGTTGATGTAAATATGAAACAGATTACGCAAATCTCGTTCAACACAAATGTGCCACATTGCTTTCAGGCACCCCACCGCGCCTGCTTGTGCGAGAGGAAGAATCTGGTTGTTAGAATCGAAGCACGCATAGAATCCACTTTTCAATCGCTCCACGAGCGCGCCGGTCACCTCCATCTTGGTCGGCCACTCGATCTCCGGTATCATTCCGGCTGCCGCAGTGATAATCTGTGTCTGTAGTTGTCTCAAGTACCCACTGGACGGCGTAAGGTGACACAGCATCTACCGGCGAAAACTCGGCATATGGTCTCGGAAAACTTAAATCAAACTGATTGGAAGATGTCTGTTCTCCAGTAGTTCCTAACTGCTCCAACCCTATAGCCGCCTCTGGGTCGGCGGTCGACAGGGAGACTTGCCTGCAGGTGGGAAGTATAAGGGAGAGACATGGAGCAAAGCGAACAATCCATTCCGAGATCAGGCTCTTTGCAGTGGAAAAGGCATGCTTCAAGAATTTTCTGAGGCGACCCAAGATGCCTTCCCATGTTTCTGCAACCGACATTCGAAATGGATCCATAAATGTAAAGACCCGCTGAAGTACGGTTGACACTGGCGTCTGGAATGGACAGTCGGGCGATTTCAACGAGGACAACGGTGAAGAAATAGAATATAAAACCAAACCCCGTTGTCGCCATAATCACGCTTGCAACCGTATGTTGTAACATCCAGATATTGGTGGCGAGAGCAATCCCAAAGAAGACCAGAGATATCTGGAGTAAGATCGGAAGAGTGGCGATGATCGTGTTGAAATGCCATGCTGCCAGAGCATCCAGCTTCTTCTGCCTACGCTGGCAGCGTTCGTGCAAGGCGCCTTGTCCGAGACGTGATGTTTTGAAGTGGCCCAACCACTGTTTCCCTAGCACTGCACCGAATGCAGCTAAAAGACTGCTCGAGAGGCTGGTGTACGCCAGCGTCTGAATCCAAATAGTCGTAGAACTCGGTCCAGTCCAGACAGGAAGGGATGCCTGTTGCACAGGAAACGTAGAACCGTTGATTTTGTTGATTAAAATCATTAAGAGGGCGTTGGTGGTGTCACTGGGAACCGGACTAAGACTCGACTGCATGTTGACAATGAAAGCCGAGCTGACAGCCGAGAATAGACCAGCCTGAACGTGTTTCTCAGGCAAGGTCAATGCGAAGAATGGAGCACATACGAATATAAGCAGTACATCTAGACCACCGTTGTGCCTCTCAATCAGCTCGTCATCATGCTGTTTGGCCACCCGTTCATATGTAGACCAGAAACGGGAGGGGGCGTCCTTTCTAGTCCGTTCAAATATATTGGATTCATACATTGTGTCGAGGATGTCTTGAAGTATAGTCTCGGATCTAGTCGCAAACCGTCAGCATGGAATTAGATCAGGAATCGTGTCCTCACTTTGTCGTTGGTTTGTCCGACACGATGGGCTCGGCATTATTGGCGCCAGGTGCCTGTGTCGCCGACGTTGCTGGGACGCTAGCTTGGGAGGGATCTAGACCTTGCAAGGGTGATTGTGGTTCATGTGTCGTATGTATTGCGTCTTGGAGAATAGTTTCCGGCTTAGTCGCAGGCCATCCTTTTCACATGTTAGTTCAAGAAGTGCGCACTTATTGGACCATCTTATTGTACTTACCGTTGTATGATGTATCGATAGTTTCGTCCTGATCCTGGTGAGCTAGAGGACGCCCTGTGTGCTCTGTGTGCTCTGGTGGCGGACCGTGTGATTCGTGGCCAGTATCGGTTGCATCGTGAAGGGGGGCTTCTGACCTGATCGCACGCCGTCAGCATCCATTTTACGTGTTAGTTCAGGAGCCGCGCACTCACCGAGTCGACAGTTGGTGAGACTCTGCAGCGGCAGATGTATTATTTGCTTGCACGACGTGGTCAGACATGGTGTAGAGAAATGTGTGGTTATGAGGACGCACTGGTTAAACGCCTACTGCCAGAGCTTGTATTAATCTGCTTCTCGAGATGTCATCGCCCTTCGCTTCCGCACCTGGCGCTAGAACACCGGTCGACGTGACATCGCGTTAGTCACGCTTAAGATCACGTGCATGTATCGAGCCCACATGTACTGCCGTTCTAATATTGATAGTGTTCGTGGACGTACTTAGGAGAGGTGAGTTGGAATCAGAACTTTGAGTTGATGATGTGGTCCCTGTCATGATCACCCCGACCTCCAAAAGAGGCGAAACACATGCCATAGTTGACTATGTGGAAAACAATGAGATGAATGTGGAAGCGAGAATGTGTGTGATATCTGATCACTCTCCGTCTCTCCATAATCTTGGTCCTGGAAGGTAATCACTACGTTGTAACAGCGTATATTGTTGTCAACAAGACCCATCCCGATTTCTGACTCTCAATCAACAGCAGCCCACGATACACTAGCTCTGCTGGGAAGCGCATTTTGCGTTGACGATTCGGATGGCACAAACGTCCGCTGCCTCCGCATCGTGGTGCAGCACAGCGACCGAGACTGAGTCGCTACACGCAACGCGCTGAACCTTCTCCAGGACCCCATCGTCCCAATCCGCACGCGGGGCTGCTTCAGGATCCCGTCACTCGTCCATCAGATCTGTGGCGCCGCAATCTGGGAACGCCCCTCCACAAAGCCAGACATGGCATTCAGCAGATGCACACAACTCGACACAGCGCCCATGCCGGGAATTCGGTCCGTACTCTTCCAAATCATCTAAGACGACGACTTGTATATATTTCTCAATGCGGTGCAGGCTCTGGCAGACATGGTGGGCGGCTTTGGGAAGGTATTGCGGGGTGTTTAGGTGTATTTGGGCATGACAGGGGACAAAGGGTCAGGAGCGGCTGGCCTTGGTGGTGGTCATGGAACGGCGATGACGAAACAGGAATTAGTTGCACGTATCAGGGTTGGTGAGGCATGGATACCGTTGTGAGTCAATATGGAGGAGCATTGGGGTTATATGACATGTGTCGACTTGCATTGATCTCGCTTTGCCATGATGCTGATATTGCTTCTACAGTATTTCCAATAGACATGTTAGTCCCACCCCTTCTAACCACCCTTGGGTCGTCACTCTGGCCCACAGCACTCAGAACATCGGTGCTTTGATTCCCGCCCAATGTGTAACAACTAATGCATGAGCTCTGCACGTATACACATCGAGGTTGGTGGATTCCAGCGTTGAGTTGATCCAACTCGAAAGCGTCACCGCTAAACATGCGCTCACTAAGCCCAATAACGATGAGGCCTCTTACGCAACAAAAACAGTAGTGCACCCAATGATGACGATGCAGATGCAGACCACACGGACCTCAAAGTGGCATGTGGCAGCTCCGGACCTCATGGATTTGAATCCCACGATGAAGAGCACGAAAGCGGCGTCTACGTCAGACAACGCTGCAACTTCTCTTGCAGCTTTTGCACATGCACATGGGGTACTCCATTCATCATCTTTGAGGAACAGGGATAGAACCTTATTTCGTGTAGACGTAGCGTCGCGTTAAAAGACACCTTGCCTGATGAAGGAAAGGCTATCAGTGCCCAACCTATCCAATGAGGATACTAGCTATCAATATTGGGATACTTACCTGCATGGGGCAATTCGCCACATTCATTACACGTCCACGATTATTCTGCTAGCGCATTGTTTGCCAGAGACACGACACTTGCTTGCAGTTGTCAATTATGTCCTTCTGTGGTAAGAACATGCGTCCAGGCAAGGAAAATATAATTTCTGAGGATCATAGGTAGACCGTGGGATGTGAGGACGTTCCAAAGTTCCGAGGTAGAAGATGTTTGATGGGCTGGTGGTCTACATGCATCGTGGCCATCTGAATGTCTCGCGACCGCGAGGGCGGCCATGCTAGTAAAGAAGCCAACTACCACGAGATCAAGCTAGAGCCGACATCGCGTACATGCCATCCATCGAGTATAGTGCAGGCAGTAGACGTACAGACAAGTCATTAGTGACATGCTCTCCGGTCTTGCGGTGAAGTGAAACACAAATGCGTTGTCCCCCGATTTTGATCATCGTCACAAATGGCAGTGCCACAAACAAGAAACAGAGGGTCGACCCGAATAAGCTGGACCAGCAGCTTCTTGAGCACCTTCTGAGGTACTCTGAGATCTTTGGTGACTCACCCAGAACACACACGTACATCCAACCCAAACACGCGGTAGCCCTAGAAAACTCGCAAAAGGGAGGCCCCATCTGGCAATCAACATGTGTGTGTATCGATGACAGAAAGGCGCGAGGGCGACGGCATTTGGGTCATCGATCATTGCCGTGGGTGCGGATTTAATAAGAGACCGAGTCAATGGCCCCTTGTGCTGAAGCGAGGTACAGACAAGACGTGGCAGGTGTTGACTGTGTCCAGCTTATGTGAAGCACGGCACGAACGGCGACCTGCCACGGTGTGGCCTTGTCGATCAGAGCGGGACCTCGGGAAGACTCCGGCAGCTTAAAACATTCTTTCCCAATCGCCTACCATATAACAACCACCCATCGGCCAGGTATTTCAGGTAGGGCGCTAACTGGCACCACCGCCTTTTCCCACTACCACTTTTTCATATCCCTTCTCCCTCTTTTTCCTTGTCGCCTTGTACGATGGTGGCACCAATGCGCGTGCCCTCGTGCTCGACAGAGACATGCGTGCGCTGGCTTACACGGTGCTGGTTCGGGAGTCCCGAGAGACCGACTCGGGCGAGCGCAGAGCCATAGCTATACCGCGCTTTTCTCCTCCGCAGTTTCACTTCATTCGCAGTCCCCATCCTCTTCGTCTTCTTCTTCTTCTGTGGCTCGACGTCCATATGAAGCATCGCTGTGATACGATTGTTGTTGAGAATGCCGCTGGATGGGGCCCATGCACGATCGTTGATGTGTGTCCTCCACACGTGGGCTCATCAACCGTTGTTCACGGCCATGCTCCCTATCGACAGTCTCCCTCCGCACTACCCATAGCATTCATTGTGCAAACGACGAGTCTACGCTCGAGTGCAACACCTTTTGCGATACGCCTTATCTCCATGCACACCCTGTCCTGACACGTCTCTCTTTCACGTCTTTGAGTAGGCCTGCGATGACTGTATGTTGACTTAACTGTGCATCGAGTTTGTCGCCGCCATCGGGCAGCATACTAGTGCAATGAGACGTGGGTGCCACATCGGTGGGTGGGTGCCACGCACGGACCACCCCGTCGAGTCGATTCGCGTGTTGGGTCATCGTCCACAATCGTGCCAAGTATCAGAACGTGCTTGTCGACGTGCTATGAGCTCGTACACCATGTCCCTCGACGGGCGCTTGTCGACCACCCGACGACAAAGCCGCTTTTCTAGCATCTGTTGACGTGCTGGTTTTTTCCCACTTGACTGGGCTGGCTGTCCACCTTGACGACAAGCCGCCATGTAAGCATCCAGCAACAGTGGATGACAGGAGAACCTCCACGTTGCATCGGGTGAATCCGCTTGGACGTTAATCACGCCTGTCCATGGCTTGGTGTTCATTCTATCCATAGGAACATGTGTCGGCTCACATTAACACAGCACCAGCGAGACGATGGTCGACTGGTTGACGGGTTGTATCTGGTGTGCGCGTCAGCGATACGTTCCTTCCGTACGCGTTTTCATATAGCACCATTTAAATATACTCATCTCGTCTCATCAACCATCGACAACATCGAGGATCAGACTCTACGTCGATAAAACGCTTCAGATATAAGCATATGCCCGTTCTTCATCGTGACAATAACATCAATTGGAGCTTGGCGCATTGTCAAAAGAAGCAAACACACTCACGGGATAGAGTGCATGGACGACCAACAACGTTGTTTTGGTTTAGAAGCTCGGCGACGAGCGTGTCTGGTATGCGCAGTAAGAGAGATATTCCTTCGATACGCATTTTATATTGCTCACCGTTTAAATATGCCTATTTGTTTCGTCAGCCGTCGACAGCGTCAAGGATTAAACAAGGAAAGGGTCGGATCTAAGCATGGATCCGCTCTTCATTGTGACAACAACACGTCAATTGAGAGTTGACGCACTGTCCAAAGAAACAAACTCACGGGATAGAGTGCATGGAGCAATCTTTGTTTGAGAGGCTCTGCGACGGCCATGTCTGGTGTGCACAGTAAGACATACAGTCCTTTAACCCACGTTTCATATTGCTCACCATTTGAATATGCCTATTTTGTTTCGTCAGCTGTTGACAGCGTCGAGGAATGAAACTTTGACAAGAAGCGTTAGGTCTAAGCATATCTGTTCTTCATCATGACAACACGTCAATTGAGATTTGGGGGGCATTGTCAAAAGAACAAATGCAAACACTTACCGGACAGAGTGCACGGACACCAGCAACGTCTTTCACTCGTTCAATCATCAAAGGAAGGAAGGCTTCGCTTTTCTGACATTCCGAGTCCTCCGAGTCAAGTTTCAGGCTTTGGGGGATCGCAACGTCGGAGAAACCATGCCTTGACTGTCTAACTTGACTGTCTGACTGTCTGACACTTGCCTCGTCCGTCCATCGATTGTCTGGCGAGAATTTGTCTGCTAAACCAGCTTGGATGGCATGCGTTATTCACCTTCGTAGTCTTGAGCCATCGAGCTGCGCAGAATATGAATACTGTTGATCAGTTGTTTTTCTTCAGAAACACCCACCGTCCCTGATTCATAATCCCACACCCAATGGCTAGCGTATCAAGTTAAGCAGACTGTCGTCATCTCAATCGCGTGTCCTTTTCCAGACTCGTAAGACTCACGATTTACACCCGACATGCTCCCAGTCCCTGACATGTATGGATACTATCATAACTCAATCACAAATTCCGTCAGGACTTATTAGACTCACACCTTGCATTCAAACCACCAGTCTTTCATGTCTGGCAAGATGATAACCGGGACAACAGTCCTGCTGCAGATCCTCAAGCTACGCATACAATCGTCAACTCGGTCATATGTTCTGTGCAAACCTATAAGACTCACGACTTGCATCCAACTTCCCAATCCGTCACACGTGTCTCCCAAAGCATCCCAAAACGCATTCCCACCATTGTCACATCGTTGATGTTCAGGCTACAAAGGTGGATAATATCCTCAGCTGAAGGTCCTTTCTAAAACCGGATGACTCACCACTTGTGTCTAACCTCGTTCCCAGTCA
Organism: Cantharellus purpuraceus; assembly: GCA_025174535.1. Classification (NCBI taxonomy): domain Eukaryota; kingdom Fungi; phylum Basidiomycota; class Agaricomycetes; order Cantharellales; family Hydnaceae; genus Cantharellus; species Cantharellus purpuraceus. The sequence goes on from JALBUN010000021.1 coordinate 81,014, forward strand.
CGTCGATACCCCATTGCCAGCAGAACGTCTATAAGTCATCGGAGCTTCAAGTAACAGGTAATGTGAATACCTCAGTGGCATGTCGTGAGACTTACGACTTGTAATTTCAGTCCTGCTATAATGAAGAGACTCATGACTTGCGTTCATTCCTCCCAGTCACGTATCCATGTCACCACACCATGAGAACAGAATGGGGGCCTTCTTCATGTCTTCACCACCCCGGAAAAGGATCGCAGAGCATGCTCGTATCTTGAATATCCACGCTACATTGATTGTTAGTATGCTCTATCGTGTATCATCTCTGGAGACGTGACGCTCACCGCTCCATTTCTGACCTTCACCGGTGTCAATGTATGGGGAGCCTTGTCTCAAATCGCCTCCGCCATCCCCCTTATCCATATCGTCACCTTTGAAGGAGAAAGGGTAGCTGGGCTGGTGTGTGTTACGACTGGAGAAGGTGTCTGTCGACCGATGACCATCAGAGAGGATAGATCTAATAACGCATATAGTTTGACTTGGGTTAAGTGAAAGAGCAACAAGTGAAACTATACCTGAAGCACTCACCTACTTCTCATGTGGTTTCAGTATGGATGTTTCTGCAAACGGCAGGATACAGGATAGGTGTCTCTGGCCACGGGGATCGCAAGTGTCCCGGCACGGGGGGTTTGGTTCACCCAGAATGAGAGTGGGAGGTTGGGCGCCGTTCTCCATGTCGTTCCCCCCGTCGTTGGATAACAACCGTGCCATAGGGATGAAGGTTTGTTTCAAGTATACGCGCTCGGGAAGGAGGGGGGGTGTCACTGGACCGGATAACCGCCTTTCTGGATCTCCGAATTTCGCCGTGCCTCTCAGCTCTCACATTTTGGTGCTGCCTAGCATTAGTGTTCTCTGTCGTTGCACCCTGCCACTGGACTCGCCATAGATACATCTGTTCAACGCTCTTTGGTCCATGTCTTCCTCTTCCAGCTTCAACCCTAGGCTACTCCAGCCATGCTCACAGTGCTCCAATCGCTCGTCCTTTCCAGCCAACCCTCGCCTCGGCATCCGGAGTCGCGGGGAAGATGCGGGGGGCAATAGCCGCTTCTTACTGACAAGATCGATTCGTCCTGTTTTTGTGTATACGTGGTCAGATCATTATTATTGGCAGGCCTTTCTGATCGACGTGCATTATTTTCAGCAACGGCAGCTGCAGCTGTACTTTATTCTTTTGAGAACACCCACCTGCACGCTCTGGCTTACCACAGTCTCTTACAAGGAGGGTAGTTGATCCCAGCCATTTCGAAGACATCGATATTTCAATATCAGGTCATCTCTTGTCGTTCGCACACCATTTTCGAGCTTGTGGCCTTGGTGGTCCTATTACTGTCGGTCTGGCTATTCAATCAGGAATAGAGGCTTAAGCTTTATGCCGGCGTCCGTTCTTCATTGGCCTTGGGTACTCGCTTTTGACGAATATTCACCAGGAATGTGGGGGTGAACGGTTTGTGCATTCCGGGATATTGTTACTATATTATGGAGAACATTGCTGTATGCTTACTCTATTCTTCTAGGTCAAAGGCAACGTCGCAAGACAAACACGATGAATGCCCGTTCCCAAAGCTCCGATGCAAAACCTTTTAACAACTTGAGCGCAACCCGAACGAGTTTGCAGTCATCTCATCAATAGGCAACGTGTGGCATCCAATCATTGTCTCGCTTGCGAACACGCATGGACTTCAGGGATCGAGATGATTCCCACAACGCTACGTGTTTCCCGGGAAAAAGCTTCGATGTCAGGCACGGTGTTGACGTGTACCTGTTGATTTATATGTTCATGTAAATCATACCTTAGTAGGTCAGTCCGCTCAATGTCAGATAATGCGGTCGACACTAAATAACCCATACAGCCGCACGTGTAGCGCTGTGTCCCTCCAGTAGGAGATTTTGATATTTACTCCAGTTAATTTGACGCGAGGTTAGATCAGCTGCAGAGGTCAATCGGGAGCCACCCTACCTTTAAATGTCTACGTGAGGCATCAGAGCACCGATCGTTGTAGTGGGCCACATCGGCACTTGCAGTGTTGATGTTATCCCCGACGCAATTCATCTATAGTACCGTTATGAGTTCAAATCACCTGTTTGCTATATTTCATAGTTGAAGGCTGCTGTTTTTGTTTTTTTTTTGTAATTTTCTGTTTCAATGGTCTCGATCACTTTGCGGGTCCCTCCGACTCCGTTCCATGTAGTGGCAGGAGCATTGTGTGCTACGACTGCATAAGTGTGCTGGGATGGTCGCATTTATGTCAATCTCCTTAATCCATCCATCGGAGTGTGCCCTAGCCGTATTGGCATCGTCCTTGATAGAATCGGGTTAAGACAGCGCATGACTTCAGTCGGTATGAAACCCAACTTTGCGTGACTAAAGACTTGGGACTGGAAATACCCATACTTTTAAAGATCACATGCTTCGTAAATAACTATCCAATTCAGTGCACCTTCACCATACTCCAAACTCCTTCCCATCCTGGCTGATCCACTGGTGTTCCGTTTTCGCGCCATCTACCTACCAGGTTCTGGTTGCCATGGATGTAACCACTAAAGAGCAGCGAAGGATCTGGCTCCGTCTAGGCATAGAGAACGTGCATAAGCAACATGTTCTTAGGAACCAAAAACCACGTACAGCCACACTAACAAGCGCCACAAGACCGTCCCAGTCCCTCACACGCCCATAGTATTCCTTGTAAACCCAAACATCCCCAAGCTTATCATCTGTCTGAAGTTATAGAGAATGTGAGAATGTTATTTGTTGGCCCATGTTGTTTCACACACCCTAGCCGTTAGGATGATGTCGTATACTCCATAGCCAAACGGCCCAATACGTTCGAACTCTTTATCAAGTGCACGTTTCGCCAATTCAAAAGGGTCATAGATGTTGTAGGTCGATGCTCGTACGTTGCTGTTGGAAAATCTGGGTTTGAAGTGCAGATGGCCCTGTCCCAGTCATCAGTGGCGAATAGTCGGATGGCAGAAAGCACGTACCGGAGTTTTGGTCATGAGTACATCTTCAGGCAGCCATGCGTTAAATATACCTTCGCCCTTCGTATCATTGAATCCAATCGTCTGATTTGAATCGTATTGGTGATATTCACTGCATCGAGTATGCGATAATGATCATCCAAGTGCAGTGCGTCAATACTCACCGAACATGAAACTGCATCGGCCAGGAGTACACGTCCATTCCAGCTTCTACAGCAGTTGTCCAAGGACGTGAGGTCAAGGTAGCATCAAACGGTGCCTCAGGTATTTCCTTGAAATAAACATTGGTCAAGGCGATGATCACAACTTTGAGATAAACCAATGCACAAATAGGCGACCGATCCAAGTGCCTGCCAGCATTCCGGGAGTGAATATACGCTTGATCGTCGGCTGGGTCCACGGATTATAGAAAGTTATCAGGCGATGCCAGTCGTGCTCGAAATCATCCCCACGACCTGGCCCCCACTCTACAAACTTGGTTGTCAGAAGCGTTGTTTGGTCTGTTGGACCATCATGATCCTCTGGAGAGGCGACCGATGCGGCAGCTTCAGCGGCCTCAAGACGGACAACGCATATCAGGAATGCAGCCGGTGTGAGCAGCAGCTGGGTGACGAGTGAGCTTACGCCGAAATGATTCTTTATATCTGTCTGATGAGAAAATGGTCGCATAGTCTCGACTACGCAAATTGAATCACCTTGAACGACCCTATAAACACATGACCAAAGGCATCCAGCACATGTTGCCGGTCTTCTGTAGTCTCACTTGCTGCGCGCTCTGAAAAGATCATGAGCCTCATGAATCAGGATGAATATTGAAGATACCTTTGTCCGTGAACCAGAAGAGCCAAGCAACAAGAGCATTAACCTCATCGTCCACCTTCCAACCGTTGTTCCATTCCTTTCTATCATGGAAGGGTCCCTCGGGTTTGACATACTCTGTTGCGAACTGGTTGACGCCTGCGTAGTGGACAAGCTGCTCATAGTTCTTTTGATCGTGCTCAATAAACATCAAATACGCCACCCAGAGGTCATCACAAGCCATTAGGGATGTAGAAAATTCGCGACATGGGGTGTGTTTGAACCGTTTCAATGCCATGAATCGATTGACCAGCTCGTTTGCATTATCTCCAGCATTCCTGCACACACCAAGTCTGCGCGTCACCCATTGAGCGTCGAATTTTGTTAAGAAGATGCTCGAGTAAAGTGAGGGGTTGTTATTTAGGGATATTTTTGAGTATATCGACGTTGACGTTTGCAGCAATTGGGCCAAGTCAGTGGGTGGACCGAGTAGATTTCCCTCAACAAGAGCGAGGGCCACTCGCTCCAAAACCTCGGTCGGGCATGCCTCCAAGCTCGACAAGGGGGCGCGGACGGACATGGGGAATCGAGTGGAGAAGCAAAGTAGATCATAAGCGGGTCAACTCTATTATTATTTTGAACATTGAACAAATAATCATCAGACAAGGTTCAGCCCCAAACCCCGCACTGGCAGGCACTGCGGAGTTCGGGCAGCCAGCAGTTAAAACGTTAATTCTTGGGCAACTCCACTCAAAGTATAGCCCTTCACGCTGTATCGGTTCTATTTGATATAAGCTGCGTCGTATCGTCATTTCCTCTCACCTTTCATGAACTCACGCGCTGTAAAGATGGTGCTGGGGTATGTACATGCTCCCAGGTCGCCCAGATGCGTTCATAATGGTTACTGAAACCTTGAGGAAGACGTCAAGCGTGACGGTCCATGCACACACTAAGCCTGAAGCCAAGGGAGCCAAGGGTTTAAACAAGACTCCGATCCATAACCGTAGCGACACATTTTTTCGAGAGGTTCATATCAGCTAGATTGATATGGGATGTGTATAGAGATATCGCTGGTGTTCTGTTTGGAGATAATACCATTCTTTAGTTGCAGACATTGACGCATGACTTGGAGAATGGTTCCTAAGGCCCTGGCGGGGGTGGTTGTACTGACAACTGCTTGTATGGCTAGAGAGGATTTGAGGGTTAGAAACAGGTCGTTACGAAAATTCGGGAAGGCTATCTCTCACTATTGTGGTTGACTCTCAATGACTGGAAAGCGACCGGTCACTGATATCGTCGGCATGAGGGAATGTGTAAAACCGAGTCAGAATAGGCGCTGGCGGGTCCGTGCTTCACCTCATCTTCTTTGAACCATGCAGGTCACAGGGGGTAGGTCACGATGGGTGATGGCATGTTTTTCGTTATGGCCTTAACATATTGATTTTCAGAGCGTTGGATGACCTCGCCAATGGAACCATCGAACTGTGCCATTCAGGAATTCAGTAACTGACCGCCTGGAAGATCCTCGAAATCGACTAAATAAAAGAGTCATCCACTTCATTATCCTCATCCGTTGTCATGAGGAAAGTATTTATGCTATTGGTGTTTGGAAGACCATTGGTACGAACCCTACCCAACTGTATAGCAACGTTGTCCCTGATTTACCCCATTGGCCTAATCAGAATACTATAACAGGAATCTCCTAGAGTTTTGGTCAATAGTGTAACAGTGTAGCCCCTACTTTCGACATCACACTGCATCAATTGGATTCCCATGAGCCTACAAGTAATCAGTTCAGCTTGCTCCGAGATAGTTTGTCTCCAATCTTTCGTAGCGTGCCCTTGCATATCGTAATATATATAAGTTAGTACTCCCTCATCTGACGCCGATGTCACACTGACCTTCTTTTAGTGATGGACGGTGAAGGGCTATATTGGATTGATTTCGTGGGTCTGCGTTTGGCGAACATCCAAGGTTACCCGGCGTTTCCGTGTGAATGTGATGTTGGTCGAACGAAGGGTCGAGGTCATGGACGTATCGTGCGGGCGGAATCAAGAAAACAGTTGAGCCTCAGAGAGGCTGGCGATATGGCCTTCAACCAATCAGGCATCACAATGTGACCAAAACCTCGGGCGGGGTAGCATGTAGTGTAGTGACAGCAACAACCGAATGCACTATGAGATTCCTTTGATCAACGCCTCTCAATTCAGTGTTTTCCATGGCCAAAGCCAAGAAGAGCAACCTCAAACCTTTTATCCAGCAGACAGCTTGACTCTAATACCAAGTTCGCATGGTCGCATGATTGTCAGAGCGTCGAATTTAATGATCAGCGTGAAACTTCAAGTCCAAAATACGCAAGCCTCAAGTTTCCAATGCACATTCGCAGAATAGCAAGCTGGAAGTCGAAGCCCCATGCCACAAGACTACGAGCTCGACAGCTGCTGTGTGGAATCTCAGCTTCACAGCCAACGTGAAGATTCGAGCGACCTTTTATGCTTGAAGACTAGCAAGGCTTGAAGTCTAATCCCCAATGATGCATATTCCATAGACATGGCTCCCGGGATTGAGGTTGATTGCTGACCCATGGTCAAGGTTCAACTTCCAAGTTGCGAAGGCTAGCTAGGCCAATCAGCAAAATCGTTATCACAACATCACAGGAACATTACACGCGGTCGTTGTTCAGTGACCGAACCTGAAACAACAAGCTCAACTGCACTAATCTCGCTCACGCTTGAAGACACTAGTAAGATCAATATTTCGCGAGATGGATAGCTAACGACCAAACGTGAAGTTCCAATACAAGGTAAACGTGTTCCAAACCTCCTATACATACTCGAAGACCAGAGATTCCGAATGCTTAAAGATCAAGTTTGTCATGGGCACTGCGTGGGATCGCTTTGTCGGATCAAACGGGGTTCAAGAATCTCATCCTCAATTCGAAGACCAGCAAGTTGCAAGACTGCAAGTATGACCAAGAAAAAGACGTCTTTGAGGTTCAAACGTATGCCAACAAAAGCCAAAGGACTGAAACAATTGTTCTATAGTAGAGTACCATATTGTATTTGAGCATCTGGGCGACCTCGGTCGTCTTCTCTGTGTGCATGGGTAAGAAGAGCGCACACGCGGAGGACTATATCCGCTTCATCGAGACCAACATACCTGTTGCAGTGTCTCAGAGCGTGCTATCCTTAAACCAACTTCTTTCCACCAAAGCTGTCCCTCAAAGGCTGATCAACAGCAGCTACACCAGTGCCAGTGCTCCTCAGACCACTAGAGGCGCCTTGTTATGGGGCTATTACTGATCTGCGGAGATTTGACATGACCAGTGCCTGGGCATAGAAGACTTGATAGAGTCAATGCAGAGAACGTCGGAAGGGGGGAGAGGGGGGGGAAGATGGTATCAAGTGCTTCCAGGGCAGGGTAGATGAAGGGGCATGGCATCCGAGGCGGAGCTTACAGTAGATCTCCAATCACGGAGAAGCCCACCAAGCGCGCGTGGTCAAACAAGCGTCGTGCACTTGTTTTCCTGCCAGTCAAACAAGCATCCAACTCCGAGTAGCGCATCGCAAGAGCTCTAATACAGTCCGGCGAGAGAAGAAGTGGTGCGCTTGAATGATAGCATAGCTATCATAGAGCTTCAGAGAGGGGGTGAGACACTACTGGGTAGGTGTCCAGTTGCCAACAGCAACTGGGAAATCTATTGTCAGCTCACTTAATCCAGACCATTCAGTGCGACGCAGATGAAGATGGCTTTTGATGTAGAATCGGAGCGAAGCTTTTGGCCGTATCGCAACACACAAGCATCCCGGTTTTCAAGATTGGCGATCATGGGGAGGAGAGAGACATCCAACTGATTCAGATTGTATATTGAAGACATAATCATCGGGAGTATGATCTATAAACGGCAATGCATGGCCGTAGGCGGTGAGCGGCAGATTGTGAGTGCACGATCCTAGCATAGACATCTGACTGAATATTCTCCTTAGGGTGCGGATCGGTCTACGACCGCCATGAGATACCCGTAGAGGGACATCTAGGACAATGGCCTGCAAGATGAATCGATCAGTGGATACTGGTGTCGACTTTGAGGCCATCCTTTCTCACTAATATCGAATCCTCAGTCCTCTTAAAACCTAAATCCCACTTTCAATGCTTCGCATCACTTAGTCCATCGTCATCTTGGAGGATTGCCTTTCGGCTTGACAACCGGGACCACCAACAGAATAACAGCATCTCTGAGTTTCGGACACGTCCATCCTCAAATTCTCTAACACACACACAAAAACCACCATGAGCAACACATGGTCACGGTAGGCTTGGATTCACGGCCTGCCAAAGGCTGTTGGTCATCTAGAACCCTTTAACAATAAGATCCCTGTCTCGTTAGTGGGCGGATCGAATCCGAATGTGAATTCACTCGCCGTATATGGCGATGATATAGTCTTGATATGTCATCCCTGGATCTCCGGTTGGTCGACCGATGTTCAAGACGGAAGATCGCAACATGCACAACATCAGGCATATCCCCTACAACAGGCACATCCCACAGCAACCACATCCCACAACACATGCATTCCACAGCAAGCTTCATAGCAAGCACCTCTTCAACAGAGCCCATAGCGAGAAGCATCCAGTGGACCTTCAAAAGTTCCGAAAGACTCATCGGTTTGATGCTTCCACACTGGCCGAACTCCCATCCTTTTATCATCCATTGTCTCACCAGCTGTCGTTGATGTAGCACAATGTCGGAATGGAGAACGCGATATACAAAAGAAGACGAGTGCAACTGGAGCGATGGTTCCAGGTGGTCGCAAAATTTCGACTCGTGTGGTTCGGCGAAGCTTAACTCGGCTCTCCTCTCGCGCGAAGTGCCTACGGGCTCTGTCACGCAAGGCTAACGGAGTCACTCGGAGCTAGTTCAGAAATGGGCGGAAAGGCTATTCGTGCTTCAAGTCGACCAGCGGACGCGAAGCGCGACGAAGAGCTCCGATGCTTGCAGGCGTAGGAAGTGCGGAGTTTGCAGCTTTGTTCTACCGGATTAAATTTATGTAAGTGACAAGTCGCTTACAAGCAACAAGCTGGAATATTTCTCAATCCCGGCATCGCAGCCTTGAGTCCTTCTAGACCGCAGTAGTCACTTTGCATTAACGCCCTAGAAAGAGGACTGACCAGCCTGCATGAGGTTCAGGGTGGCTTTCCAGAGGGTGCAGACAAGAAATTTGCGTCGTTCAAGCCAAAGATCCTCCTCCGCTGGAGAACTAGCCATGGCCAACAAATATTAAATTCAACAACCACGAAGATAGGAAGTATCTTTAAACAAGCAAGTTGAATGACATGCTTTGTGATCTGTGCTATCTAATTTAATCCAACTTTGCCATACTCCAAACTCCTTCCCATCCTGGCTGATCCACGGGCGTTAGGGTTTCACGCCATCTACCTACTAAGTTTTGGTTCCCATGGATGTAGCCAGTGAAGAGTAGGGATGCTTCATTGTATGTCTGTGCGTATATAATATGGGTTGGCGATACTTGCATAGGAAGCAACAAGGACGTACATCCACGCTAACGAGCACGACAAGGCCATCCCAGTCCCTCACACGCCCATAATATTTCTTGTGTCCCCAGATGTTGCCGAATCTATCATTGGTCTGAAATCCAAGGTGGTATGAAAATAATATATGGATGTGGAAGTTTTTGCACACACCGTTGCTGTCAAAATGATATCGTACACTCCATGACCAAACGGCCCGGTACGTGCAAATTCATCATCAACCGCATGTCTCGCAAATTCACAGGAATCGTACAGGTTATACGTTGATATTCGTATGTTGCTGTCAGGAGACCTGGGTCGGAAGTGTAGGTGGCCCTGTTCCAGTCATGTGAACGGCAAAGCTGAAGACTACAGAAAAGAACACACCGGCATCTCTGTCATGAGCACACCTTCAGGTAGCCAAGCTTTGAATACCCCTTCGCCTTTCAAGTCATGACTAAAGTCATTGAAAGCCGATCGTCTGAGATGGGTCATGTTGGTGATATTCCCTGAGTCATAATACATGCAGTGAGACTACGTGTCTTGAAGCGCAGTGCGTATTACCTAACATGAAACTGCATGGGTCGAGGGTATACGTCGAGTAGTCGAAGAGCAGCTGCAGCTGTATGGGCTCGTGGGGCTAGTATTGCATCAAACTGTGCCTGTGGGATTTCCTTGAGAGGACCATTGGTCAATGCAGCTCTTGTGAATCTCAAGCAGAAACATACAAATAGTCGACCAAACCAAGTTCTTGTCAGCATCCCATGTGTGAACACACGCCGCCTAATCATCCGCTGTGTCCATGGACTGTAGCAGGTGATTAGACGATTCCAGTCATGCTCGTAATTGCTTGCATGACCCTCCCCCCACTGCACAAACTTGGTTGTTGGACGAGTTTGCTCCTCCACTTCCTCAATTGTTGGACCATCATAACCCATTAGAGGATGGATCGGCGGGAGAGCCCCGGCTGCCTCAAGACGGACAACACAAATCAGGAAAACGGCTGGTGTTAGAAGCGGGCGCGTTATAGGAGGGTTGATCCCGAAGTAGTCTTTAATGAATGTCGGGAGAGAGCAGGGTAGAGAGGCGAGGGCGAGAGCAGGCCTGAGTGGTGAAGCCAGCGGTGGCTCATGTGATGATGGAATAAAGAAGGAGGTGATTGGAGCATGTGTCGAAGTGTACTAGGAGAGTTTTAGACAAAAGGTGTGCGATAGGAAGCAAGCCAATTACCTTGAACGACCCTATATAGAGGTGAGAAAGGCTGTTCAGCACACGCTGCCGCTCCTCTACAGTCTCAGTTGCCATACGATCTGAAATTAGCAATGAGTTTCATTAACTAAGGATGAGAATTCGAAAGCACCTTTATCCGTGAACCAAAACAGCCATGCCACCAAGGCATTGACCTCATTGTCAACTTTCCAACCCTCGTTCTGCTCGGTCCCACGGTGAAATGGACCTCTTGGGTTGATATATTCAGATGCGAACTTGTTCACGCCGGCGTAACGGACAAGTAGTTATGCCGCTCGTGTTCCAAGAACAGCACGTAAACAAGCCACATATCATCACGAGCTGTTGTGGCTGTCGTGAATTGAGGAAATGGCATGAACTTGAACCTTTTCAAGGTCATGAACCGCTTCATCAGCTCATTTGCCTTCGCTCTGACAGCCCTGCAACCTGCCCCGAGTCTGCGCACCGCCGGCCAAGCGTCAAACTTTGATTCAAAAATGTTGGAGTATAGGGAAGAATTGTTTTGCACGCATATCTTGGAATGTATGGTCTTTGACGTACACAACAATGGAGGAAAGTCTGTGGGTGGACCGGCTGAGTTTCCATCAACGAGAGCAAGTGCTATGCGTTCCAATATATCGGTGGGGCAGCCCTCCAAGCCTGACAGAGGGAGGTGAACTTGAATGGACATAGGGAGTTGGGGAAAGAGAGGGTAGTGGATTTCGGGTCAACTCTATCGGCCTTTTTGAACATTAAGCGTCAATGCAGCAAGGTAATCATGAGACGAAGCTCAGCTCAGCCCTCCGCAGGCACCACGGAGTTCTGCCTGCTAGTGGTTAGTTTTTGGAGATTGAGGCAACTTGACATTGTTTCAGGTTGTATATATTCATATAGATCTCATCCACCCATGTGGAAACACAGATCTGTTACTCAACCCTGGCAACAAGTCATTCAAGTGCAAGCAATCCTGCTGCACCTTATTCAAGTAAATCTGCCCCGGTTCTTAAGTTCAACTTGGTAGCAGACCGCTGAAAATATAGAGTGAGCATGAAGCATAACGGCTCATACGGATACAAATAGATCCAGAGAGTAGTTGGAGCGACATCAGAGATCGATGTGTTGGCGGCAATAGCCGCATTCAATACTGTAACCAACATTCGGCGTGTGAGCCTTACATTTTATCCAAATTTCCTCCCTAGTCTATATTGAATGCAGCTTCCAGGGAACGTACTCCATTGTTCTGTGGTAATTGTCTGCAAAAGAAGCTTGAATTTGCCATGATGTTTTGAATGCAGCAATCTGTAGAGTCGTGCAACGGAAATAGAAATGAGTCCAGACACCGAGTCGGAGACTTATGTGATACATCTCCTCATCATGGTGGTATTCTTTGCCTCTGGAGAACAAACTCGAGACCGAGACGAAGCACGGTGCCGTCGGCGGGGGAAAGAGTGTAAAGTCGAGTCGGTGTAAGCGCTTGTCCAGGTAAGTTAGCCTCCGATTAACTTCCATGGCTTCCTCCTACCAATACCCGAAAAGGCAGAGGCTAGGATTCCATGGGTGTGCGTGTTTCGTCCTTGATTCATCTTACTTGTCAGACAAGTTGAATGCAGGTGATTGTTTCCAGGTCTCATCGAAACATTGGGGGGGCCACCAAGCGACATTGACGAACCCAAACGACGTTGCTTGAAGCCAACGGTGTGACATAAACATACCTACTTCATGCTCCTCGCTGCAGGAGTGTTTTGGTTGATGATATAAATGAGTCAGAGGGTCCGGGTATGAACTCGACGAATCGTAAAACAATGTTGCTTATCCGTTGTTAACAGGAGCCTACGATATCGGTCTGTTGCTTTAATGTAAGAGGGAGGGTTTTTCGACATCACCTGGCGGTGACGGGAATATTTCTCTCATAATCGCCGCAACGACGACTGGATCTATTCGGCGACGGTCGCACTATTTACTATCCCACCGTTCCAACCTTTCCAAGTGTGGTGATTCGCCAATTATCGGCGACACATCTGATTTCTTGTAGCATCGGTAAATGCGCCTGCTTTGTAAGTGGGCATCACGCTGACTTTCGGTTGACGTGCAGTGACCGAGCACAATGAGGTACATTAACCACTGCTGTTGCTTTCTCAAATATCTGAGTCCAACGACAGTGACCAAGTTTGAGCGACTCAATCATTGGCTGGTTCATCTATTGTATGATGAGATGGGATGGAGCACGATGCAAGTTGATAGGATGTTTCCAAGGTCGAGGTCACGCAGGCGTAGTGTCCGTGAATAACACTTCACAATCGGCCTTCCACCCTTGCGTATACCCCACAAAGTCGAGTGTGGTGGGTGTAGTATAGGGACAACACCCATGCAATGCATTATGTCTCCAAGCATCCTCCTATTCATTGGTTCTTGAACCAACACCAGGAGTTATCTTCATGGTTGGCTGGCCTCAATCCTTCCATACAAGACCGGAAAGTCTCACAGACCATATGGCCAGACCAAAAGATAGACAAGACGTTATGTCCGATCAATGTTTGATGGGGAACCGTGAAAATTTTTCCATCGACGCTCATTTCATGGTTGAAGAATAGCAATTTTTTCATCTCAATAGCGCAAGACGAGAAGTTTCAGAAAATTGCCACGTGGGATCGATGTGAAGATGCAACTTCTATCTACTTCAAAAACCTCCAAAGACTCCTTGATGACCGAATATAAGAAGTACCGGGAGAGACCACAGCTGACAGTGATGACATGCAGCACGACCTTCCAGGAGCACGCCCAAGTCACAAAGACTGAAACAATCGGCCACGTAGTAGAATCTTGTAATGTATCGGAGGCTATAGGCGGTCTTGATCCTCCCATCTGTGTGCCTGGAGCGTAGAGCCGGGTCACGAGTAGGGCATCTTGGGGGTATTGTACCCGATACGGTTTTTCAAAGATAACATTTCATCCGGACACCATGTAAAAGGCGTTCAGCACACACGCCTGTATGTTTCACTCAGCCAGGGGTCACCAAATCTTCATTGGTTGGTAAATATTTGACATGGTCTCGTGCCCAAGACGCAGAGATAGGCTGATTGTCCCAGAGCCAGGATGTCAGTCGTGGATTTAGAATCCTTTGCACTCCTTGACACCCACAGGTGCAACGTATTACAATATACAAGTCCATTGCGCTTGTCAAGGGTGACAAACGTGCAAGAGAAGGGAGAGGAATCCAACTCAAATGGAGCATTGATCGCAGTGCATGCGGAAGGTGCCGTATGTCTACCTAGAACCTTGCAAAACGCGGCCTTAAACAAGGTTTGGCCAACAAATTGTGAGTTCACGACTCAGACCTAGCCTAAACAATGACTGACCTCCTCGCGATCGGTTTAGAATGTGTCTGCAACTGGGACAAGACTTTGGAAATAGGATAAAATATACTGAAAGATGACTTCATCAATGATTTTTCGCATCGGAATTGATGCTCTTCGGTCGATCAGGTATAGAACGTACCAGGATCAAGTCTTCACGATAACCGGACAACCTCTTAACTTCTTGTATCCATTTCAGCCCACTTTCCCATCCAGCCTTCTCCTGCCCTCCCCACATCGTCAGATGGACTTCGACTCAACCATCCTATTCCGCTGCATGCATGAAACCAGCAACCGTCTTTACCACACAACTTCACTCCACCAACGACCGAGCGTCCCTACCGACCCCTCGCATCGCTGACCTTATAAAGGCAAAATTCACAAGAAGAAGCGTCACTTGAGAGCTGAGAACAACGATGTTGGCCAGGGTGCATTGGCATGAGAGAGAAAAAATCTGGAATAGTCCCGAGTGCAAGTCCGACTCTTGTCATGCGCGATGGTGCCTACGGGCTCTGTCGACTCGAGTTGACAAGCCTTACAATACCGCGGTCAACAACACCACTCTATCAAGTTGTATCTTTAATCACACCAACAAAGAACACTTGTCGACAAACCAGGTCGACGCCCTGGACTTCTGGCGGAATGCCATACTTAACCTGACGTGTGCGCTCTATCCATGGGATTCAACATCCCGAGGACGACTAGGTGAAACGTTGTTCTTGTGGCTCTATAAGTATGTCATATTGTCGACTATAATGCGCGTTCTCATGGTTTTATCAAGCGATGAAGTATTCTGGAGCTTCAAGTCTACAATAATGTGCGTTTGAACACCGGCAATTACTCAGCAGAGTCAAGTCATTACGATTTCTGTGACAGGTTGCAGCGCAGTTGCATCTCTCGTATCGAGCAGTAAATTTCAAATTGTCGACAAGTTATGAAAATTATGCTTGACAAGGTGTGGTCCCTTTTCTTGTGCCCACCGCCGTCGCTTGCGGGAGATTGCGTAATGCATTCACTTATTGCTTTTGAGCACATCTGCGGATACCATCGCCCATGCCTCATTTAGTTTTGCTTCATGACTACAGCGTTGTTCTGTTCATATTATCCAGGCAATTTCACTATCGATAAAGTAGTAACAACGCTTAATGTTTGCACCAGCGTATATCCAACTGTTGACGTATTCCACCGTTCAAGTCTGCCAATATGTAAGGTCATACTTGAATTGTGACGGTATTTAAGCAGTTTCCAAGCCGATAGGGTCATCTCTTTCTGTGGACCATGGAGATCTAAATCCCATGACCTCGGTGTACATCTTAATGGCAGTGAAACACTCAAAGGAAGCAAGCCGTCGTACCTCAATGCGACATAATAATGAAGGAATATACGAGTAAACTCATTATAAGAATACGATCAAAATATACAAAGCAAGATTCGGAACTGCGAGGTCGCGTCAAAAATTTTCAGAACCCATGTAAACTTGATTACTCGGGAAGAAGACATGGCTATGAATTTTCTGTACTCGAGTGTGTTTTGATCTCGTATGTCTCAAGCATGATGGATGGGATCTAGAATATGGATGTGGCACGTTCAGTAACTCGAGAAGATGATGTGGCTACGAACGTTCCATACTCAAGCGTGCTTGGGTGCTTTTCTCATAGACATCCAATGGTGATATGACAACGAAGGGACCTGGGAATATAAGACCGTGATACTAGCCACCATCTATTTACAGCTTCACTTGGCAAAAGAGAATCCCTAGCAAGAATGACTATACCTTCACCAGTAGGCAGCTCCCAATTAAGGCTGCGTTCAAGCTTATTCCTATTCTATACTGACATGCCGGGGGAACTCCGCCGCAAACGGTCAGCTAGTCATCTCTGGTAAAGCCACTGTCAGCCTGTCCGCTGGTCAATTCTGAGACGGGTATTGTTCTTGCGGTCGCCCTTGCACTGATATACGAATTCAATTGTCTCTCACGACAGAGCCCGTAGGCACCGTCGTGCATGACGAGAGTCAGCCTTAAACCTTGACGCCTCTGCTCTCGAGTGACTGCAAGCCCAAATCTTGCATTTGCATCGATGCATATTGGCTCTTCTCAGATCTCGAATAGCTCGTTGGTGCTTGAATATGGGGACCGACTTGCGACATGAGACCCAGAGTTGGGAGCTAACGTGGAAAGGACCACTTAGTCGTCGGTGCGTCAACCAGACCGGTCGAGGAGCGTATACGTTGGCGACTGTTGGATAACACGATGTCTATTAAGGTGATATTTCATTTGGTAAGTGAGGTGCTCCACCTGGGCTCATTTGTCAGCCACATACCATCGGTGCACTGACCTGGCGCACTCTGACCCGGCGGCGACAACAACAAGACCTGCCCCATGCACAGTTGCATTCAGACCGTGAAGTGTATCTGGAATGTGGCTTCTGGAAAGTTACTTGCTGGATAGGAGTCTTCATGAAACGACCTTGGGCTACCGGTAAGGTTGTTGTGGTTGTGTGTTGGATGTACGTCGGACCTTCATGGAGCATCTAATTGCTATGCCCTTGATGACAGGGTGTGTTCCGCTACTAAACCCATGCAGCCTTTGGGATATGCCCTGGAGCATGTGTCGCTTCCCAACCATCAGGCCGTTGGGGGAGATGCACTTGAACAACCTTGGGTATTGAGCTAACCAATCTTGTATCCGTCTGGATATGTTCTTGAGAAGGCTGTTCGGCTGTTCGATCATGGAACTGTCTGTATGTGTCTTCGAAACCGAGACATGGCGCATACCGCTCCTTAACCACGCAGCCGTCGGTGGCGGGTGGTCCTGGTCGAGTCGAATTGTATCAGACCAAACTGGGAAGATGAAACAGGACTGAGTGGGATACGGTAGAATGAGGCTGAAGTGGATGGGAGGATGAGAGGGCACGGAAGATAACAGGTCTTCCCTTCTCACAGAACTCGGTTCTCGAGGTCTGCTTCTAACCCTCCATTGTTTATATTTGGCGCTTCGCTCACCTTGAAACCGCCCCCTCATCCTCATTGGAGGGGGCTATGGCGGTACCGCGACAGAACATTTATTAAATTCTGGTGCTAGATCATCACCCCATATTTATGCACGTTTTGACGTTTCAGTGGGATGTAAGACTGCTGTCATTTGTACAGGCTTCCCACAGGCGCCCCGCTCGTTCACTTTCCCTGCTCGTGTGTGGGGCCTCTGCGCCGTGGTCTACTATAGCACCCTAATACGATGGGAATTGATTTTATTTAGCTTGATTTTGTGACGTTCTTTTCGATTGGTTCTTGAGTGGACTCTGACAGCACTGCATGTATCCGAAACTTGCTTCCCTACGGTGCAGCGGCCTTGCGGTCTCGAACATGTCGGGCTTGCTTGCCTTACTACAACTTGAATTTTGCTTGTTGGGCTTGATGCTTGATCGTTGTACATGATTCAGTGAAACGCTGGAGGTGGACGTCTAACAATCCGCTCTAGAAATGCTATCGCTATTCTAATGCGCATTCCACTTGATATCCTGTCTTGTGATCCAAGTGCAGTCATAGTGGAGTGTGAAGCATCAAGCATCGAGCGTGAAGGATGAATGACGCAGGTATATTGAACCCTCCAACCACACTCCTTCACGATTTCCGAACTAGCAAGATCTCCATTGCAGCACCAGAGCGCAACGAAAGAGAAACCCCCATCTCAGCTCCATCCTGAATTACTCAGGACCCACTGGAGTCAACACTCCCTCGGTCACTCGAGGCACGTCAAGCATGCTTCTGATGCTCTGTGGATCGACCGGGTCAGCATCTACGTCCGATACATGGCGGGTCGGTGGAACGTACCTAGACACTAGGTGGTGACCTCATCAATCCATTGACTCGCAGTATTATGCCCGAATGTGGCAAATAGCACCACTCGATATCGATACCCTGTATGCCTAAAGAGTGTGTAGTAGCGATGGTTTCCAAGAGAATTGACCCCGTCATTGTATGACGGCGTGTTTGCATCGAGTCCCCATCCTACACATAATGCTTGTGAAAAGACGTCAATTAGGTGCAAAACTTCCCGGGATATTGATGGATATGCCAGCTCACATGGGAAGTGCGTCTCATGTTGACGAGTCGGATCGCATCAACGTCCGCTGCATCTACATCTGCCCGACAGCGACCAAGCCTGGGTGGCGTATCAAAAGGGCTGGTCCTTCTCCAAGACCTCACCATCCATGTGCACGGCATGCAGCTGCAGCAAGAGCCCATTGCTAGTCCATCATGCCTTTGACTCCACAGCACGGGAACGTCACCAGGCCATATATAATCTTCAGCGGGGGTGCAGATAACTTGATGCCACGTTCATGCCAGAAATTCTATCCGTATTCCTCCGATCGATCTTTGATTACGAGGCATATATATTTCTCAACCAAGGGCAGGGAAGGGCTTGACAGTTATGGTGGACAGCGACGGAAAGATAATGTGGGATTGTATGTGAGTGGGACGGATATCTGCGGCTCCGGAGTAGCTGGTATCGGCGTCAGTCGTGGAACAGCGATGACGAAACAAAACTTAGTTGCAGGGATAAGGGTCGGCGAGGCATTAGACATTGTTGTGAGCAATGTGGAGTGTTGGGTGGTATGGCGCTTGTTCACTTGCATTGATCTCGCTTTTGTCATGACGCTGATTATTATTGTTCCAACTTCAATAACAGGTGACCATCATATAATGAAAGAACTAGTTGCTTGTAAATAAGAGGTTAGACGTGAGGATAGGCTAACCTTACTCAGTATCAGCGTGAATAGATCCGGTCCATTAGACATTTCTCCGGGAGGCATCTAGCAACTCGGATATCTCTTTGCGTAGAACTGGGAGGACCTCCTTCCAAAACGGGACATCTTGTATGCGTTGGGTGGCATCCCATTTACGTTGTGCATCTTCGTTAAGTCTAACGCACGCCTTTTCGACGAGCTCTATTAGACGGTTTGTTGGTCCACTCTCATACCTTCTTCTTCTTGCATATCGAACAAGCGACGGAAGAACTGCGTGGCACTCCTCAGTGGAAATCTCCCATATCTCGGTCCCGCATCTCCCTCCGAAGCCGTTAAGATCGAACATGTAGCGCCAGGCTCGCAGAATAAATGGCCAGATCAAATTCTCCTGGACTGGGATTGACAATGGATGGTCTTCGCCGGCTGCGTCAATGACTGCAAATATGTGCGCCACAGGTACAGCATGGGAGTCGAATTTAGCACCTCCCTGGGAAGACAGTGCTTTTGCAATTGCAAGATAGTTGTCGAAATGGCCATGTTGCTGAAGTTGAGGATGCCAAGTAGGGTCTTGAGAAAGGGCGCAAAGTAACCTGAGGTAGGGAATAAGATCGAACGAGTCGAAGAAGGAGATATTTGTAAATGGGTTATGATAGATGGGTGCGTGTGGAGCAACCAGGAGGAACGCTAAAGTGAGTGCTTGTGAAAACTGTTCTCGGAGTGATCCGTCGTCTCGACCCATTGCAGCCACTGTTGACCGAATGGCACAAGCCGCATTCAGAGCTGCTTCATGTGTAAGCACCTTGCCCATGAAACGCATTAATGTGTCAACGTAGCGATGCATTCGGTCCGGGATACTCGGCGAACCACGCAACCGCTCCAACAGCCGAAAAGTGTTCCAGATTGCCCAATCATCTGCGCCTTCACACAGGCGTAGATGGTAATCCACCAGCAGGTCAAACTTTTCTTGGGGGCAAAGCCCACTTGTATTCCGGGGAGGGGCTCGACCAAGGATACGAATGAGACAGTCGACACACGTGGGTCTGATTTGATCATCGCCCAGTGTGCCTGAACCATCCACGATTAAAGAACGGCAGAGTTTGAGAGCTCGCTCGGACCCGCGACGATCGCTGAACACATAACTTGTGTAAAAGTATGTGAGTAGTTGGTGAATCAGCATCAATGCATTCTCATGCCATCTACGATCATGAATTTCATCGAGAAGCACAGCTAGTATGCGATTCATGACTGCCTGTTGAAGTGTTTCAATGGCTTGACTGCAAAAGTGTAAAGTCAACCACTCGTGCAAATGGATCATCACAAATGTCTATCATCTTACCTTTTGTCAAGCCTCGCCAATTCCCGTCGATCAATTCCAAGGCCAACTAGCATGCCTGCTAGTAACATGCAGTCCGCTATCAGACGGCGAGGAGAGAGGGGTGACTTGGAGTGAAGGCAGATGTCAATAAATTCTATTACAATAAAGGTGTCAAATTCTGAGTCATCTTTACCCTTGTGCAGATGGTAGGTGAACAGATGTGCCATCCACATCCGGTCTGATAAAGAGAGGCATGTCATGTCCAGATGTTTGGGTGATTTATCTACTGCAGACAAAACGACCAGAAAGCGTGCATAATCTGGGACCATGTGCCACCAAGTGGAATCATCCGTGAATTTTATGCCCCCCATTCTGTGAATATCAAACGGATTTCCCAGGTCTTGTTCAACACAAAGTTGCCACATTGCTTTCAGGCACACCACAGCGCCTGCTTGTGCCAGAGGAAGAATTTGATCGTCAGGATCAAAGCACGCATAGAATCCACTTTTCAATCGCTCCACGAGCACGCCAGTCACCTCCACCTTGGCCGGCCACTCAATCTCCAGTACCATTCCAGCTGCCGCAGTGATAATCTCTATGTCCGTAGTTGTCTCAAGTACCCACTGGACGGCGTGGGCGGGCACAGCATCTATCGGTGAAAACTCGGCATCTGATCCCAGAACACTAAAATCGAACTGATTGGAAGACAACATCTGTTCTCCAGTAGCTCCTAGCTGCTCCAACCCTATAGCCGCCTCTGGGTCAGCGGTCAAGAGAGGAACTTGTCTGGAGGTGGAAAATATAGGGGAGAGACACGGGGAAAACCACACTAGCCATTCAGAGAACAGGCCCTTTGCAGTGGAAAAGGCACCCTTCAAGAACTTTTGAAGGTAATTCAAGATGCCTTCCCGCCTTCCCAAAACATCGCGTTTCGGACAAGGCGCGTTGCACGAACGCTGCCAGCGTAGGCAGAAGAAGCTGGACGCACTGGCATCATGGCATTTCAACATGATCATCGCCACTCTTCCGATGTTACTCCAGATGTCGCTCCTCTTCTTTGGGATTGCTCTCGTTGCCAATATCTGGACGTTGCAACATACAGTTGCCAGCGTAATTATGGCAACAACGGCGTTTGGATTTATATTCTATTTCTCTACTGTCGTATCCTCGTTGAAATCACCCGACTGTCCTTTCCAGACGCCAGTGTCAACGGTACTTCAGCGTGTCTTTATATTCATGGCTCCCTTTCGAAAGTTGGTTGCATAGTGGCCTAGCCATTGTTTTCCAAGAACTTCACCGAATACAGCCAAGAGACTGCTCGAGAGGCTCGTGTACGCCAGCGTCTGTATCCATATTATTGTAGAACTCGCTCCAGTCCAGATGGGAAGGGATGCCTGTTGCGCAGGAAACGTTGAACTGTTGATAGTGTTGATTAAAATCATCAAGAGGGTGTTGGTGGTGTCACTGGGAACCGGACTGAGACTCGACTGCATGTTGACAATAAAGGCCGAGCTGACGGCCGAGAATAGACCAGCCTGAACGACATGTTTCTCAGTCAAGGTCGATGCCAAGGATGGTGTACATACGAAGATAAGCAGTACATCTAGACCACCGTTGTGCCTCTCAATCAGCTCGTCATCATGGTGTTTGGCTATACGTTCATATGAAGACCAGAAACGGGGGGGGGCATCCTTTCTAGTCCGTTCAAACATAGATGATTCATACATGGTGTCGAGAATGTCTTGGAGAATAGTCTCAGATCTGGTCGCAAACTGTCAGCCGGCAGTTAGATAAGGAATCGTGCACTCACTTTGTCGTTGGTTTGTCCGATATGATAGGCTAGGCATTATTGGCCCCAGGTTCCCGTGTCGTCGACGTCGTTGGGACTCCAGCTTGGGGGAGATCTGGATCTCCTAAGGGAGATTGCGGTTCATGCGTGGTGTGTATTGCGTCTTGGAGAATGGCTTCTGGCCCGGTGACAGGCCATCCTTTTCATATATGAGTTCAAGAAGTGCGCACCTAATAAGTCGTCGTATTGTTCTCACCGTTGTATGACATGTCAATCGACTCATCCTGATCCTGATGAGCTAGAGGACGCCCTGTGCGCCCAGTCCGATCAGGTGGCAGGGTGTGTGATTCATGCCCAGTGTCTGTTGCATCGTGAAGGGAGGTGTCTGGCCTGATCGCACGCCGTCAGCGTCCATTTTTCATGTTAGATCAGGAGGTGCGTACTCACCCAGTTGACCGTTGGTCAGACGCTACAGACACCGGTGGATTAATTGCTTGCACGGTGGGGTCAGACATGGTGGAGGATGATGGTGATGAACGAGTAGAGCATAAACGCCTAGATCTCATGTTCTGCTTCTCGGAAAGTCATCGCTTCCTTTCGCTTCTGCAACTAGCGCTAGACCATCATTGGATAACGTGACTGGCGCTAGTTACATTTAACATCACGTGCACGTACAGAGTTGAATGAATAATGTCTCACCACATGAGAAACGCTGGGAAAGCGTCCGAGCTTGGGAGATGGTCTAAGGTCTAAAGGTCCATAGGTCTAGAGGCCTTTAGACCTGGACCACAGTGGATGCTATCCCGCGCCGGCAGATCATGTGATCCCCTTGAACTTAGACTAGCATGTCATCTTTGCTGGAGAAATGTAACGGCCGCGCTTGGATCACGTGCCAGTAGAAACAACAAAGAAATGATATTTTACTAGTGGGCATACTGGACGTGTAGCAGTCTTGTCTCTGAATTATTTACAAGTCAGCGCATTTATGTACATAATTTAGAGGTAGATATAATGGGTGTCATGTATTAGTTCAAGGTCTATAGACCTTTTGACACTGGTCTAAGCACTGGACTGGTGATGTGTGGTCGTCGGTCACGTGATGCATAACGCCCCTCCATCCTTTTTTTTATTTCCACTTGGGGTCATGATCGGACTGAAAGGAACGCTCAACGTGAGGAAACACTCACACACCGCTCCTTATTTCCCCCTCAACGTTGTTGGTTTTCCTCAAAGGTCATCGACAACACCGGTGCGTTGGTGGCGGAATGTGTGAATGTGCTGAAGCACAAGGTAAATAATGGGTTTGCGACTGTGGGAGATGAGGTTGTGGTTGTGGTGAACCGGGCACGGCCTGTTCCGGCGACGAATGCTAGCAGGTGAGGGGTATGGGTGTTTTTGGGGTGTTTTTGGTCGTGGTAGTCTGCGTCAATTGTACAAAGGCGCATGTGAGCGCTGGTCCGACGGGATGGCCAGTTCATGTTATCTTATTCTCATTCTTATCATTTTCCATATTCATGCTGATGCGTTGCGTTGCGTTCCCCAGCAATGCGATCAAAGTACGACGAGGGGATGTGCGAAGGGCCGTGGTGGTCCGGACAAAAAAGCCGGTCAGGCGGCCAGACGGGAGGTTCATCCGGTACGTCACACTATTTCGCATTCCCGGTCCACTTTGCTATTATCCATTCCCCCCCCTTTGGCGACGGTCGCCGTTTCTGCGGACGGTCTGTGTGACGCGCTTGGTTTTTTTTATATATCAAGTTCGACGACAACGCGGCGGTGCTTTTGAACAACAAGCGGGAGATGCTGGGGACGCGGATAGGTGGTGTGGTGAGCGCTGACTTGCGCATGAGAGGCTGGGGCAAAATCGTGAGCCTAGCACCCAAGGTCAGTGTGACCGCTTCAGCTCGGGGCAGCTTCCCGTTCATCCTAGTGATGTCTAACGTGACGCTCATGCTCTCGGTACGTAGGTTGTATGACCCGCAATACAAAAAAAAAAAGTTTCAAGTCACCTCGTAAACTGTGTGACTGGGCAAAGGGTAGTACCCGCTATCCAGCCAACGTAGCGGTTGGATCCATCATGCGAGCCCGGTAATGGCTGCATGGCATCCACAAAAGACGTTGGTGCAGTCGGCAGCTCATAAGCGACCTAGGATCTTGGCTGTTTGCGCTGTTTTACACGCAACGTCAGAAGTGCACGCTATCATATCTACAAAAATACAGCTCCGTGCATTGTCCACTATATAGTGACCATCAAACCATCCCCGAGTCTTTAGTATCAGGCCGTCGCCGCCGTATATTTATGACATTCATGTTGACGCCAGTGTCATTCACAGAGGAATCCATCATGCTCAGCGATGAAGGTGCAGCCAAATCTCTGAGGTTTAATACCATCCGACAAGACTGGAACCAGGATCAGTGCGGAATTTTTGCATCAAAGGGCTTTGACGCACTGCAATTGAGAATATGCACACGGCCCACCTGTCAAATGGATCGCGTTAGGGAAATCAGGCACATCAAAAAGGGCATCTTACATCAAGCTGGCTTCTTGAAGGAAAAGGGATGCATATCTCTCTAAAAACGTGTTTAGTAAATCTGAGCCTTTTCTTCTGTTCAGCAGATACTAGGGTTGGAAACAACAGTGTGGACTCACTCAAAATCCTGGTTTCAGAGTCTAGCTTCAGCGACGTCATGTCTTCTTTTTACCAAGTGTATCCACTTACACTAGGAAGTATAGGGCTCCGTCTCTGAGCTCCAGTCAGCGGATATATGTGCGCATGATAGGGGTAGACCTTACCTGAAGAAAATGTTCACCATTGGTGTTGAGCGGAAGCCAAAGTCTTGGACGATTCCAACCAGTTTATATAGTGTGATGGTGACACAGATGGCTACACTCGGTGCGATAAGCATAGGTTCTATAAGGACAAGGCATATGGATGAAGAGCATACCCTGGAATCCTGACGCCACTCCCCTGTAAGCAGCAGAGAGCAGAGTCAATATGACACCTACGAGTTGTGTTAAATGCACACACCAGAAGCTGAGGGCTAGTTTATAGATTGGGGTACGTAGTGTTAGACAACCCGTGAAGACGCCAGGCAGGAAGTTGGGTATCGCGTTGAACCCTCTGAATGCCATTGCAAGCAATATCACGCTACACTGCTCCTCGTGTGAGGTGAGAGGGTGGAGGGTGGGATACAGGTATATACTCACGCTCGTCTCGGCTGATTGATGAATGAGGGTGAGTTATGGGGATGACGGGGATGCAAGGATATGTACCTAGCCAAAGGAGGAAAAGAAATACCCCCACTGTGGTGTTGATTGAGCGAGTGTACATGGGGGAGAGAGAGGCGGCACGTACTCTTCTTACGACGCTCGTATATGGCAAATATACGAATCACGACGAGGGCATCCGTCACCGGTAGAAACGACCATGCTCCCCTTGAAATGCTCAGATCATTGCACGGTGAGCGATGATGGCGGCGCTCACCAGATTTGGAAGAGAACATAATGGTTACAGCTGTGAGACATTCAGTGGAGTGTACTATACAATCCAGCATAGACTCGTACAACTAAAATGACCATCAGTAGCGGGTGAGGGGTAGACGGAAAATTCTTACTGGGTGGCTCAGATACGGGTTGGGTAGGACTGCATGAGGTGGATTGCATCGCTTTAGCCGATCGTAGCCCTGAGCTCCCGAGATGCACACTTACCAAAGGCATTCATGAGGAGGTATATCAAAGCAGGGTACCTGGCCAGAATATAGAGAACCTTGACCAAGGACCAACGCGAGCTGTAATATCTTAGAAACCATCATGACAATCGTAGACCTGTACACCCACCGCCAAATGTGCGTGAGTTCTTGGTTAGCGGTGATGCCGGTTTCAAATGCGAGCAAAGTTGCCGCCGCCACTTTTTACAGGTCAGCACTATTGACACGGTGAGATTCGTGGGTGGGTGTACCTGTGTTGAAGTTGACGGTTTGCATCTGTTGCACGAGTTGGGCGAGCGAAAGTTTGGCTTCTGACATTTTGGAGAGGATGGCTGGGCGGGATGGGTGCGACGCTCTAAGCTCTCGCGGCTTTGACAGAGCAAGTATAAATAATGAGAAGAGAGAGCAGAGCCGCACGCCGGTAGCTTAGCCAACAAGGTTTAGTGTTTAAACGTGGAACAAAGATGGGGGCTTGTTAGTAACGCTTCCAAACGAAGTACAGTGCACGAAGCCCATTGAGTCTAGGAGACCATCAGAGATGGGTTGCAACTTCACCTATGCCTGCAACAGTTCGAAGAGTTCGGCCATAATAGGAGGACAGCCACGGGAAGTCTTCGAAGAGCGCACGCTATTCAGTCGTGAAATATCCTCGTCATCATGATTATGATCTTTGGTGGCTGAGTCGAAACGAGGACTAGGCGAGTTTGTGAGGGAAGAAACAAGCGGCGGGAAGAAACTCTGCTGGGCCGAGGAGCTTTTCAAGGACAGTGCAAGTACACGTATAGTGCCGTGTTTCTTCTAAGACATGTTATTTATAGCGAGACGCTCTGGTGTATGATGGCATGGCCTGTGCCAGAATTGAAACACGCGATGCTGGATCTAGATTTGTCTAGTCTATAAGGGTAGCGGCAGTGCGTGTGGGAATGTGCACCTGTTGGAGCCGACGCTGATTGGGAAATGGAACTCAGCCAGAGGTTGACACTGATGATGACTGCCATACAAGTAAAGCCGTCCGCCATAAAAGAAATGTATGATGTCAGGATTCGTGCTTGGGGTAGAACTTGGATAATGTCATTGGCAGTAATCATGCTGAGGAGATGGCTGTCACTCTGCCAAAGTGTCATGAGTACTATGGGTGTAATCTTGTCGGACAGAACTCGGAGAATTCCTAGCGGTGAAGACGGGTTCTTGTCGTGCTTCTGCAGGCGCTGATACATGCCCGTTGATGTGGATATGCCAGTCAAGCCGGCGGAGGCTCTGAAGTGTGCAAGCGCCACATTGTTCTTCTACTGGCTCTATGCAGGGGATGTGGGCCCAATTATCAAATAGATCTACTGATGGACACAATGGAAGAAGTCGAAGAGATCCGTGCGGATGTCAAGATCTAAGATTCGTGGAGATAGCTCGTGAGAACGAGTCCATGAATCCCATCCATATAATGCACTGTCCAAACCATTCCAACATCTATAACAACTAGCAGAGTACCCCTTCCTGCGGAAGGAGCGATCTAAGTGGGCACACTATCAGTCCAAAAATGTATTGTTATATACATTTCTTCTACTGTGTTGACATCAGTCTACATGGTCTAATAAGTATATATGTGTATCACTAGGATGGATACCAACTCACCTCAGTTGTGATTCAGACAACCGAGGGAAACTACCGTGATAAGCGCTTAGCTGTCTCGTCGATAGCGTCGGCGTCTATGTATCGTGTCAGGATGAATCCCAACATACTGCACATCAGTGCCTTCTGACCCCACCGCGCTTGTGCCAACCACACTTCAAAGCAGTGACTGACTGACCACCGGTTCGGCGCACTTTTCAACAGTACCCGCGGGACTGCAAGAGAAGTGACTGTTGCAGTGAGCAGCTGGTAAACTGTACTGTCCGTGTTCGAACTCGCCGTAGTAACTGAAGGAAGGGTTATATAAGTAACCAACAATCACAAGCCACACACAAGAGAATGAGAGCAGTCAATCAGTAGGAACAGTACATCTACAGGCGGTGGACTGAGGTGGTGTCGTCGTCGGTCACGTGTGACGCATAACGCCCCTCCATCCTTTTTATTTCACTTGGTACATGATCGGACTGAAGGGAACGCTCAACGTGAGGAAACACTCACACACTGCCTCAACGTTTGTTGGTTTTTCTCAAAGGTCATCGACAACACCGGTGCGTTGGTGGCGGAGTGCGTGAATGCGCTGAAGCACAAGGTGAATAATGGGTTTGCGACTGTGGGAGATGAGGTTGTGGTTGTGGTGAACCGGGCACGGCCTGTTCCGGCGACGAATGCTAGCAGGTGAGGGGTATGGGTGTTTTTGGGGGTGATAGTCTGCGTCAATTGTACAAAGGCGCATGTGAGCAGCGGCTGGTCTGACGGGATGGCCAGTTCATGTTATCTTATTCTCATTCTCATCATTTTCCGTATCCATGCTGATGCGTTGCGTTGCCTTCCCCAGCAATGCGATCAAAGTACGACGGGGGGATGTGCGAAGGGCAGTGGTGGTCCGGACAAAAAAGCCGGTCATGGCGGCCAGACGGGAGGTTCATCCGGTACGTCACACTATTTCGCATTCCCGGTCCACGTTGCTATCATCCACTTTCCCCCTTTTGGCGACGGTCGCCGTTTCTGCGGACGATCTACGTGACGCGCTTGGTTTTTTTTTATTTTTTATTTTATCAGGTTCGACGACTACGCGGCGGTGCTTTTGAACAACAAGCGTGAAATGCTGGGGACGCGGATAGGCGGTGTGGTGAGCGCTGACTTGCGCGTGAGAGGCTGGGGCAAAATCGTGAGCCTGGCACCCAAGGTCAGTGCGACCACTTCATCATAGTGATGTCTGACGTGTCGTTCATGCTCTTTGGTACGTAGGTTGTATGACCCGCAATACAAAAAGAAATGTGTCGAGTCACCTCGTATACTGTGAGACTGGGCCGTCATGGGTACACCGCTATCAAGGCTACGTAACGGTTGGGATCCATCATGCAAGCCCGGTGATCGAAAGACGTGGGTGCAGTTGGCAGCGCATACTTGGCTGTTTGTGCCGTTGTACACGCAACGTCAAAAGCGAACGCTACCATATCTACAACAATCCAGATCCGTGCATAGTCCACCTTTATAGTGTTCATCACACCATCACCGAGTCTATAGTATCCGGCCGTCGCCGCCGGATATTGATGACATTCATGTGGATGTCAGTGTCGTTCACGGAGAAGTCCATCATGCTCAGCGATGAAGGTGCAGCCAAATCTCTGAGGTTCAATACCATCCGGCAAGACTGGAACCAGGATCAGTGCGGAATTTTGCATCAAGGGGCTTTGACGCACTGCAATGGAGATTATGCACACGGCCCACCTGTCAAATGGATCGCGTTAGAGGAGTTAGGCACGTCGAAGACGGTGACTTGCATCAAGGCGGCTTCCTGAAGGAGAAGCGATGCATATCTCTCTAGAAACGTGTTTAGTAGGTCTGCGCCTTTACTTTTGTTCAGCGGATAAGAGGGTTAGAAACAATGGCGTGGACGCACTCAAAATCCTAGTTTCAGAGTCTAGCTTCAGTCACGTGACGTCTATGTTTACCAAGTGAATTTACTTACACTAGGAAGTATAGGGCTCCGTCTCTGAGCTCCAGTCAGCGGACATGCGCACATGATGGGCATACACTTTACCTGAAGAAAATGTTCACCATTGGTGTTAAGCGGAAGCCAAAGTCTTGGACGAATCCAACTAGTTTATAGAGTGTGATGGTGACGCAGATGGCTACACTCGGTGCGATGAGTTTAGGACAAGGCGTATGGATGGGGAGCGTACCCTGGAATCCTGACGCCACTCCCCTGTGAGCAGCAGTCAATACGACACCTATAAGTTGTGTTAAATGCACACACCAGAAGCTGAGGGCTAGTTTATAGATTGGGATGCGTAGCGAAAGACAGCCCGTGAAGACGCCAGGCAGGAAATTGGGTATGGCGTTGAACTCTCTGAGTGCCATTGCGGGTAATACCACGCCACACTGCTCGTCGTGTGAGGTGAGAGGGTGGAGGGTGGGATACAGGTATATACTCACGCTCGTCTCGGCTGATTGATGGATGAGGGTGAGTTATGGGGATGACGGGGATGCAAGGATATATGTACCTAGCCAAAGGAGGAATAGAAATACCCCCACTGTGGTGTTGATTGAGCGAGTGTACATGGGGAGAGAGAGGCGGCACGTACTCTTCTTACGACGCTCGTATATGGCAAATATACGAATCACGATGAGGGCATCCGTCACCGGTAGAAACGACCATGCTCCCCTTGAAATGCTCAGGGCATGGAACGGTGAGCGACGAGGGTGGGCTCACCAGATTTCAAAGAGAATATAGTGGTTACAGCTGGGAGACGTTCAGCAGAGTGTACTATACAATGCAGCATAGGCTCGTACAACTAAAATGATCATCAGTGGTGGGGTGAGGGGTGGGCGGACATGTCTTACGGGTTGGCTCAAATACGGATTGGTTAGGACTGCACGAGGTGAATTGCATGGCCCTGAGCTCCCGAGATGCACACTCACCAAAGGCGTTCGTGAGGAGGTATATCAACGGAGGGTATCTAGCCAGAATATAGAGAACCTTGACCAAGGACCAACGCGACCTGATATAACTTTAGAACCCCAGCGTGGCAATTGGAGGCATGCACGCTCACCGCCAAATGTGCGTGAGTTCTTGGTTGGCGGTGATGACGGTTTCGAATGTGAGCAGGGCTGCCGCCGCCACTGTGTACAGGTTTAGCACTGTGAACATCTGGGTGTGTGGGTGTACCTGTGTTGAAGTTGGCGATTTGCATCTGTCGCACGAGTTGGGCGATGGAGAGGTGGGCTTCTGACATTTTGGAGAGGACGACGCTCTAAGCTCTCGTGGGTTTGACAGGGCAAGTATAAATACTGAGGAGAGAGGGCAGGGCCGCACGTCGGTGGCTTGGTTGACAAGTGTAGTGTCTGGACGTGGAACAAAGATGGGAGCGTTTTTGGTAAAGATCGGCGCTTCGACATGCAGTGCGGTGCAAATCATCAGAGACGGGTGTGATATGCTTGAAACCGTTTCAATAGGTCAGTCAGAGGGTGATATTCAGTCGGGAAATCCCCATCATCGTGATTCTGGTCTCCGCGTGTGGGTGGCTGAGTCGAAGGCCGGAACATGCGAGTTTGCGAGGGACAGGCGGCGGGCTATCATGATTGGACCGTGCAAGTACATGTATGATGGCATAGCCTCGTGCCACCATTGAAATCCGCAATGCCGGATCTAGAGTTGTGATCCCGGGCAGCCTATGAGTGGAGCAGCAGAGTGCCAAGTGTGGGAATACGGACCTGTGCGCCGATGCTGAATTTGAAATGTGACTCGGCCAAGAGATTGACACTGATGGTGGCTGCCGTATAAGTACAGTCGTCCACCGTGGGGTATTGAATGATGTCAGGATTTTGCGATGGTGATCAGTCTCAAAGGGGTGTGTGCATGCCAAGGAACATCTCGTCGTGCTTCGGCAGGAGCCCGGTGCATGCCGTTGATGCCATAACAAAGTTCAAACTATTGACCCTGGGATAATGCATATAGCATGAGCAATGCCTCGTAGTCAACAGTAGGTTGTTGGTGGCGTATGTTAAAACTTCTGATGCTTGAGTCCCCACGCGCAGTGTCCGGTGCCTGGGCGGTAGCTACACTCGTCCATAGAATAAGCCCTGTATCAGTTTCTGTCACTCCCACTCGAGCCAAGTCATAGTCCCATGGCGCGCACGAACTTTCAGTGCTTTTCGTGGCTCAACGCCTTGGTCAATACATCGGCGACTGTGTCTTCGGTGGGCACGTATCGCACGATTACCTCTCCCGTGGCCACCAAATCATCACGGAGGTAATGGTATTTGCGTTGTATGTGCTTCGTTCCAGCACGTAATTGTGCATCCCGGCTCAACAATATCGCAGCTTGGTTATCGCATGATAGAGGGGTTGGGCCCCTCTGAACGTGTCCCAATTCCGAGAAGAAGGCAGGCAATATGTTGACCAGCATTGCTGAGACCTATGTACTCAGATTTGGTGCTGGACAGTGCCACCATTGACTGGCGCTTACTTGCCCATCCTATAGCCCCTCTGTTGCTGCTGAAACATAGCCGGATGTGGACCGAGAGGTGTCTGGGTCCCCGGACCAATTCGCATCAGTGTATCCGTACAAGTTCATACCCATGGAAGCATCAGAACCGTCAAACTTGAGTTCCATGTCCCATGTGGCTTTCAAATATCTTAACATGCGCTTTACCAGTTCCCAGTGACATGCCTTTGGGTTAGCACTATAATACCCAAGATGCCATGCCAGGGGATGAGACTGCTGACACCTCACATTCCCAACCTGCCTGAACCGAGGGGATCTGCAGGTCCACCTGAGAACTGCAAAGAGCAGATTGAAATCACAACTATGAGAGGGCATGGGAGGCACATGAACAATGGCTGAGAGAAAGATGTCAGCTTAGGATCACCAAAACAACCAAACAGCAAGGGGGCATGGACCACAGTGAGATGCACTTTGTAGGCATTGCAAGCACTGGACTGAAAGGGGCCAGAACACTGAATCATGTGTTCATTTGCTCTACATAGGTATAGAAGGCATTTATTCCAACATTGGCTTTTTCATGGAGTTTGGTGGTGCAATCAAGGAGCTTCTTGGACATGTCTTGGTTGTAGACTTTAGTATTTGATCACAGATATGCTCAGCAATAATGCCTTTGCATCATGTAATTCCCAGCTGGTGCTGCTGTTGGCTTTGGCTTGGATCCATCTGCTACACCATAGACCTTTCTCAGTTTTGCTTTTATTTGCAGCTTCCATATTTGATAGTTCTCTGGGCCTTGTAGGACCGGGCAGTTCATAGTGATGGATTTGGGCATCACCATGCTTCATGAGGGTTCTTTTCTGTCTTCTAAGCACCGCTGGGGCCCATAACTATTGACCCTGGGATAATGTGTACAGCGTGAGTGATGCCTCGTAGCAACAATGTCAACAGTAGGTTGCTGGTGGAGTATGTTAAAACTTCTGATGCTTATATAATCGCCCTAATCAACATTTTGTAAATACAGAGTCCCCACGCGCAGTGTCGGGCGCCTGGGCGGTAGTCGTTCATAGAAACCAAGTTTCTGCCAGCGCGCAGGCTCTTAGGAGCTCCTCATATTTACTGAACCAACATGTGGCAACCAGTGGAGTTTATTGACCGGTTGCTACGTCCAAAAAAGGCGAACGTCAGTCCAAGACAGGCAGGCGTTAAACTCGGCTAGGCAAACTCATTGGCAAACGCCGCGATGGAGAATGTGACTTTCATTTCTGGTGATCGGGAGCGACCGTATGTTTCGGACAGCTTCTTTCAGAGGTTGGTGCCTTGGTCACCTGAGCTGGCAAGATTTGGCCTGATTCTGACAAAAAGACAACACAGCAGCAACGCTCGGTCCTCGTGCGGAGCTTGAACTCTGTCCTTCCATAATCCTGCTTCACCGTTGCCCACATTGAGCTAACACTTGTACTCGCTGTCGGGCATGGCGCCCAGCTTGAATCACCCATTTCTTTCTCATCTCGTCGCCGTCTTGTCCGTCTATGAGCTAGGCCCTACATCCACCCCGCTGCCAAGGTATGATGGTCCCCGAGATTGGCAGACAGATGCCATCGAGCGCAGTCTCGCCAACGTCGCCCGGAGGATGCACACTGCGGAGGACCAGCTCGGCAACATCAAGGCCAACAACAATGCCGGCCCCGACACCAAGAAACGCAGAAGCGGCGGCGACGCTCCGATAACACCCACCTCCATCGACGAGGCGCCCCGCGCCCTCAACGGCAACGCTCATGTCGACCAAGCCTGCTCACCCGAATCAGAGAATGATGATACCCCCGTGCCCAAAGCCTCCCCCATGTCCATCTGTCTCGACAACCTACCGCCTATCGCCGATCCATCTGCAAAGACAGTCGTCCCGGCCTCTGCGCCAGCCAACAGCTCCCAGGTCGCAGAATACTTTTGTCCAACATGCGGTCGCGCTGCAGGCCGCAGATCCAACTCTGGTCTCGCCATCAGTCCCTCCGGAAGTCCCCTCGTTGTCCCCCCTGGCCCGCTCAGCGCTGCCGCTTTCGAAAGCGGCATGAGCGCCGTCGAGGAGCTGAAATTGCTCAAGGCACAGGTTCAGGATGTCGCCCGCGTGTGCAAGGTATGCTCTACGCTCCACTTTTCTTCATTCACTCCACATGTCTCATATTCATGGATCAGGCCGTCGCTCTCGGCGACCTGTCCCAGAAGATTACGGTCCCCGTGCAAGGTGTTGTCATGGTGCAGCTCAAAGATGTTATCAATACCATGGTGGATAAACTCGGTCAGTTTGCAAAAGAGGTCACTCGCGTCAGTCAGGAAGTCGGATCGGAAGGGTGAGCATGCACTGGCAGTCCTTGATCGTGCGCGCTCATCACATTTCAAGGAAACTCGGAGGACAAGCGCTCGTGCTCGATGTCGACGGCACATGGCGCGAACTCACCAACGTCGTCAACGTTCTTGCCGAAAACCTAACGAACCAAGTACGCTCCATCGCTGCAGTCACCAAGGCCGTCGCACGGGGAGACCTGTCCAAACAAATCGAGGTCGATGCAAACGGCGAGATTCTGGATCTCAAGACCACCGTGAACGGCATGGTGTTGCAATTACGCACGCTGGCGGCAGAGGTTACTCGTGTCACGCTCGAGGTCGGTTCGCAGGGCAAACTTGGCGGGATGGCTGAGGTCCCGCTCGTGGAGGGAGTTTGGCGCGAGCTCACCTACAATGTCAACCAAATGTGCAGTAATCTGACCAATCAGGTACGGTCGATCGCGATCGTGACGACGGCCGTGGCACAGGGCAATTTGACGCAAAAGGTCGAGATTCAGGTGCGCTGCCGTCGTGGTGTGCCGTGTGCTTTATCGGTTGAGTTGACCTGTTTTCTTTTCGTGTGTTAGGTGGAGGGCGAGATGGCAACGTTGAAGGACACGGTTAACAAGATGGTGGACCAGTTAAGTACGTTTGCAAGCGAGGTGACGCGGGTGGCGCTCGAAGTCGGTACGGAGGGTATTCTCGGCGGGCAAGCTGTTGTCGCCGACGTTCAGGGCACATGGGCCGATCTCACGCGGAATGTCAACGTAGGTGTCTTCCTATTCTCATATAACATGCTTGCTCACTCTCGTTTATGCTTTCTTTGATGTTCAGAATATGGCGACAAACTTGACAAATCAAGTGCGTTCTATTGCGGAGGTGACCAAGGCCGTGGCACAGGGCGACCTCACCAAGACGGTGAATGTCGATGTGCAGGGGGAGATGTTGGATCTCAAGATGACCGTCAATTCGATGGTGCGGCAGTTGGCGACGCTGGCGCAGGAGGTATGTTGGTCAGCGTTGTTGCGCGTTGATTGTGTGGTGACGAGGGTTTTGGTTGGGGTTTTAGGTGACTAGGGTGTCGTTGGAGGTGGGGACGGAGGGTATCTTGGGTGGCCAAGCTGTCGTAGCCGATGTGGAGGGGACGTGGAAGGTACCGTTTTGGGGGTTTGGTTCTACGCTGTGAAATGGAGGCTGATGGTGTTGTTCTTTCTTTAGATCCTTACTGATAACGTGCGTGCCGTTGTTTGTTCTTTTGGGTGTAATTCATGTGTTTTGGGTGCTTGTAGGTGAACCTGATGGTATGTATCTGACTCGAGTGCTGGAGAGCGTCTTTGACGAGTATGTTCGTCTGTAGGCCATGAACCTGACGAACCAGGTGCGCTCTATCGCTGAGGTGACCAAGGCCGTGGCACAAGGCAACCTGAGCAAAAAGATTGAGGTGGATGTGCGGGGTGAGATTCTGGAGCTCAAGGTGCGACAGCTTGATGACGTGACGGTGTTGGGTTTTGGTTGCTAAAGTTGCGTTGCCATCGGCTAGGAAACTGTGAATGGCATGACGGAGAGTTTGAGTGTGTTTGCGGATGAAGTGACGAGGTGAGTGTATAGAGGTTTTGGAGTGTGTGAGTGATGTGCTGAGGTGTGTGGTGTGCGTGTGTGTGTGAAAGGGTGGCTCGCGAGGTGGGGACAGAAGGCCGTTTGGGTGCGCAGGCGTCTGTCCCCAATGTGGGTGGAACGTGGAAGGTGCGTTTTTGGATCGTGTTGGTGACGTACGTGACCTAACGGTAGATGGGGGGTGGGGATAGGTGTTGACGGATAATGTGAATGTGATGGCTACGAATGTGAGTGGGAGGAGGGGGGAGGACATTGTGTGCTGTTTTGTTGATCGATTGGATAGTTGACGCTGCAAGTGCGCGGGATAGCCAAAGCTACGGTAGGTCTTGCTCCGTTCAGCGTCTTGCTTTTTGATTCCAGCGTTCTGTCGTTCTTAGACGGCCGTCGCTAGAGGTGACCTAACAAAGAAAGTCGTTGGCGTCTCGGTTTCGGGAGAAATCCTGGATCTCGTTAATACCATCAACGACATGGTGGACCAGCTAGCCTTCTTTGCGGAGCAAGTGAAGAAGGTGGCGCGGGAGGTGGGTACTGAGGGAAAGTTGGGTGTACAGGCAGATATCGGAAGAGTGCAGGGCACGTGGAAGGAAATAACGTGAGGAAGTTGTATCCCCCATTGCATGTCTTTACGTGGCTGACTGTGATGATGTTATTATCATTGGGCATCCAGGCTTTCTGTGAATAAGATGGCACATAATCTAACGACACAAGTGCGCGGGTTCGCACAGATTTCGGCGGCGGCCATGGACGGCGACTTTACGCGGTTTATCACTGTGGAGGCCAGCGGGGAGATGGACTCGTTGAAGACGCAAATTAATCAGATGGTGTTCAACTTGCGCGAGGCGATTCAGAAGAATACGGCTGCGAGGGAGGCGGCTGAGTTGGCTAATCGATCGAAGAGCGAGTTTTTGGCGAACATGTCTCATGAGATCCGGTGAGTGTGCCTTTTTTTTGCCTTTATTGCTTTTGCTTGACGTTGCGGAGGATAGGACACCGATGAATGGTATCATTGGCATGACCGAGCTTACGTTGGATAGCGACCTTAACCGATCTCAACGGGAGAGCTTGCTGCTCGTGCACAGTCTTGCACGGTCGTTGTTGCTGATTATTGATGATATCCTTGATATTTCAAAAAGTGAGTTTTTTATCATGCGATGCTCGTGGCGGTGTGCTCTTGTATTAACAGGAGATGATGGTAGTTGAAGCGGGTCGGATGACGATGGAACAAGTCTCATATTCGCTGCGCTTTACCGTATTTGGCATCCTCAAGACGCTGGTGGTGCGCGCGGACCAGAACAACCTCGACTTGACGTACGACGTTGACCCTGAGATACCCGACCAGCTGATCGGCGACGCGTTGAGGCTGCGACAGGTGATCACGAACCTCGTGGGCAACGCCATCAAGTTTACGCCGTCCAAGGTGTCGCGGCGGGGGATTGTGGCGCTGAGCTGTCGGTTGCTTGCGCTGGACGATGAGAGCGTGACGCTCGAGTTTTGTGTTTCGGATACGGGGATTGGGATTGCGAAGGATAAGTTGAATCTGATCTTTGACACGTTTTGTCAGGCGGATGGGTGAGTTGGTGTTTGTTTGTTTGTTTTGGGTGTTGAGGGGCGCTAATGTGTGGTGCGGACACAGTTCGACGACGAGGGTAATGGATTTGTTATGGCTATGATGGGTTTAGCGTGTGCTTACCGTTTTGCTTTTATGGCAGGAATATGGTGGGACCGGCCTTGGGTTGTCGATTTCGAAACGGCTGGTGTCACTGATGCAAGGCAACATGTGGGTGGAGAGTGAGCTCGGCAAGGGGAGCAAGTTTTTCTTCACGATCACGTCTCAAGTCAGCTCGCCGCCGCTGGAGGTTGTGTTGCAGCGCATGGCGCCGTTTGCGGGCCGGACGATTCTCTACATTGACACGTCGCACAATGGGGATAGCGTGGCGAAGCTTATTCAGATGATGGGTCTCAAGGCGCACATGGTTCATGATATTTCGAGCGTGTCCGACCGGGAGCGGTGTCCGCATGTTGATACGATTTTGTTGGATTCGTTGAATATCGTGAGCTCGGATGAGGTGTTTTTAGTGCGATTTTTACTGACTTTTGGTTTCTTTTTTTTTTTTTGCGTTTTGTATTTTTTTTAGACGGGGCCTTTGCGTGATGTAGAGCACTTGCGGTATATCCCAATAGTGCTGTTGTCAGCGGTGGGTGTGGGTTGAACTTCTTTTACTGCATGTTTGAACGTCATTGACGTTTTGATCTTTTTAGGCTATGCGAGGCTTGAATCGTAGGCCCTTGATCCCATTCACTCTGGGCGTTTTTGATCTTTTGACCGTATTCGTGACAGTCAAATGGTGTCTCGACAACAGCATTAGTTCACAAGTTACTACGCCGGTATCGCCGCAGGATCTGTCATCGGCGTTGATTTCTGCGCTCGAGTCGAATGCTGTTAGCCCCGTCGCCGCGCCCACGGGTGTGCGCTTTGATATCCTGTTGGCAGAGGACAATGTGGTGAACCAGAAGCTGGCTGTTCAGATACTGAACAAGTACGGGCATCAAGTAGAGATTGCGGAGAATGGTGCGCTGGCGGTAGACGCGTTCAAGCAGCGGATAGCGGAAGGCCATCCGTTTGATATTATTCTTGTGCGTGTTTGTTGTGGTTTGCTTTATTGGTTTACTGGGTTGTTGGTTAACGGCATTTGATGGGATATATAGATGGATGTATCAATGCCATTTATGGGTGGGATGGAGGCTACAGAGTTGATCCGGGTATACGAGTTGCACGATGGGATACCGCGTACACCCATCATTGCTCTGACGGCTCATGCTAGTTCGTCACAGGTCTCACTTTGTGGTTTTTTTCATCATGTTCATTTTTTTTTGCAGTGATTGGTGATCGAGAACGATGCCTGCAGGCCGGGATGGTAAGTCTGGTTCTCGCATTGACGAGAGGGGCCTACGTCTGATAAACCGCGCCATACAGGACGATCACATCACCAGTATGCGGCGCACTTTTTGGGCTGGTTCCTTCCTTACTCTTGAATGCTGACGTAAACATTTACAGAGCCGTTACGGCGTGCAGACCTGTTGAATGCCATCAGTAAATTGGTGAACGAGCGCGGCTCGCATGCCTCGCGGCTACTGCATCATCAATCTAGAATGATCGGTATTGGAATGACATGACGGATCATCTATATATACCACTACTACATCGTCTACCATCGGGACATGTTGCGCCTATACGACGCCTTGCTGCCACCCACCACCGCCGCCGCAGTCACTCTCCCACCCCGCCATATCCTGAATTTACGCTGTATTCTCCTATGTGTGACTAATGACTGTTATCTTCATGAATGCCGCCGCCCTTTGGTTTGCACCTCGTGTCTCCGCCTGTCATGTATTATTCTCTGTTATCCTCCCTCCAGTTTACCCATTCTCTCTTTTTTTTCTTTCGCTATCGGCTGAGGACATTGTTTGCATATACGCACCCAACCCTATTACAATCAATGTACACGTGATTTGCTAGTTGCCATGCCATTCAAAAGTGGGGGATAAGTAACCATGCATGCATGCATTGTTTAACCTGTAGCGCTTGGCTGGAATATCAAGGAATGGCGGGGTATATATCGTTATGAATCAAAAGTGGGCTACATGCTGACACAAAGCCAACAATAACATGTCGTAGAAGCGAATGAGAGCTACAGAAAAGAAAACGGTCCAACCTCCCACCGTCCCCTTCCAAACAACACTTCCCTGTCCGATGCATCCGTCAAAGACGGCGACTACAACACCTCTGCACCAGCGGCGGCGTTGGCATAAACCTTGGAACAATCAGCCCCAGGGGTGTGGATGGCAAGAAATACAACAGCGCAAGACAAACATACTGAATAGACATCCTCCCCATCTTCCCTAGGTTTGTACTCTCTCATACTGCGCTTGGCCAGGCGGCGGGGTTCTGTAGGCAAGTTCTTCGACATTCAGACGATGGTCCACAGCATGCATGGGGATCGCCTCCAGAGGCGAGGCTTTGCCGTACCCATAAATTGTGGCAGGCGCAGCTCCATCGCCATGTCCACCACCTGCCACTGCTCCCTCCTCGTCACCGTCGGGGATCACCGGTAGGTGGCTCTCGCTTGCTGCGGCCCGTCGGACGGGGACGCCTCCGGTCCATATACCAAATGCCTCTTCAAAGGTGGGACGTCGACGGACATGTCCTCCAGTGGATGTGGTGGATGCAGCTGGTCGAGGGGAGTGCGTGTTGGGCTTGCCACGGGCATAATCAAAAAAAAAACGCAACGACGACCAGATCTCCGCTGCAAAGTCCGCTGTGCAAGTGGAGTCTCATGTGTTAGCTGATGAGAACATGGCACGAATGTTAGCTTGGAACATACAAAAGTTTATGCTGAGAATATAGAGGGTTTAGTGAGTATGACTGAATAGAAAAAATCGGCGTACCTATCCCAGAGCGGTCGGAAAATGCTCGTCTTTCCCAGAGCTGGATCTGAATACTCAGAGGCCCGGTATGCCCAAAGCATGAATAAAGCAAAGAAGACCATCTTTAGTAATGGCGTCAATGAGATACTAAGCCGGGAGTCGACTGATCAAAAGATGGTATTGTACCTCAATGTCCGTCGCGAGCGCGTTGAGGCCATCAGTAACGTTTGTTGTGGTCCAGAACTCAGTGGCTGCGCATGCGTTCGAGTAGCCGACGATGGGTAAGATTTCGCGGACAAACCTTTGATGACGTTATACTTCTGTAGCGCACTGAACTGGAGACGTGGAGAATAAGCAAATGGAGATGGAGTAAAGGTGAGACATACCACGAAGTCTTGATAGAAAGTTAACACTATGTTTACATATGAGTTACGAGCCTCATGAGTTGGACAATAAACACTCACTGACGATTCCTAAAGCCATATTCATTTGGTAAGCAAGCAAGCAATGACGCTGCCATCTACCGGATCGCGCACCTTTAATACACAGGAACTTGGCAAGCGGTCTCCGGCCTTCCAGCTCGCTATTCGTTAAGCTGTAGAACAAAATCAAACCATAGAGGGCGACGCTGCATCACCACAAGGCTTCAGGAACACAAACGCACAGAATCCGCATGACCGATGGTCCACGCACCTGATACTTATGAAATCGATGGCAGTGATATAGACCTGCGCAAAATGTGGAGAATATGTTTGTGGACAGAGCACGTCGAAAGCTTGGGTAATGATTCCGACGATGGATACGGCTGAGGTGGAGAGGTATGCAACGATTGATAATGAGCTCAGACGGTGCCGTGCCAACATACCTGGTCGAATGATGACGTATTGCATAACGGACCACTTGACCGTATACATAAAGTAGGCCTATTAGAGTGCCTATCAGCACATGCCAAAAGCGTGAAGTAAAAGGTGAACCAGCCTTAGTTGGCCGGAATCGCCAGAAGCAGAACTGAAGGAAGTATAAGCTATGTATAATGTTGAATAGTAAAATGGACGTACGGGAAAGGGTAAAGGTTGTTTATCCTTCCTAAGAAGCGCATTCTCAGCCTTATCCCCAACGGCTGTCGAAGCCACATATTCAACCAATAACAACCTAGCCATACATTAAAATACGGCATGGCATAGTATACGGCTATAGAAACTTACATGAACGCGCTCAGTGTCACCGCCTTATTTGAATGTCAACGTCTGAGGCTTAGTACGTGTACATTGCCATACCTCATAGACTGTCAGATAGTCAGCCCAGTAATGACATTATAACGGAAAGAACCCACCGACTTCGATGAGAGAATAGTATGTATAGTCGCGGAAAAATCGGTAGGAGAAAAATGATATGATAGCGTAGACCTGTTGTGAGTGTGAGTAGCATACAGATTGACAGACATGTAGCTTACCGCCGGCATATAGAGAATACGGAT
The DNA here is from genome assembly GCA_025174535.1 of Cantharellus purpuraceus. NCBI lineage: Eukaryota > Fungi > Basidiomycota > Agaricomycetes > Cantharellales > Hydnaceae > Cantharellus > Cantharellus purpuraceus. The sequence goes on from JALBUN010000021.1 coordinate 122,408, forward strand.
ACTGCCCAAAAAGGTCACTCAAAGGTCCATAATTAATACGATGACCTACATTTGTCGTTGCTCGTTCCGATTATGGTAATGGCAAGCGTGGGTGAGCACGCTGTAGATGGTGATTAGGACTGTGAGAACGGCGCATCCCCCCGCGATAGCCCAACCTATGCGGTGCTGATCCCAATGGATACCGGTCTAAGCCATGCTACTTGTGAGCAGTGGTCAAGGATGTATAAGTGCAGTTGACGAACCGAGTCCCAGAACGACGTTTGGTCCACACCGTTGGCGTTGTTGTCCGGACAGGTTGCGACCATGACTGTCGTACGTTGGTATCGATAGCAAGAGAGAGAGAAAAAGAAAGAGAGGAGAAAAACACAAAGATGCGTGCAAAAGTGGGGTATTATACGAAGAGAGGTCACTGGTTGCAGGGTTATAGGGAAGAAGCTGTAGCGCCGAAGGCTGGCGTCTAACTCGTCTAACTTTGGCTCTCCATGCTGCGACAGGCTGGCTATGCACCTTGCCCTGGCCTTGAACGATTCTGTCATTGTCAACGCTTACTACTACGTTTCACTGTGGCCATACTGGATCAATCACTGGCTAGAATCTATATAAGGTAGCTATACCTGCTCCACTCGTACGGCTCTGATGTCTTTTCAAGTCCGTCATTGTCGTACATGACGAACAAACATCTATTCCCGAAGACAGCACATCAGGTTCACATGCAGGGACTGTCTAGTGTTTCACGACCCGGGATATCCATTTTTTGAGGTGAGTTATACTTCTTGGTGCCTTATACCATGCGGCTATCATGACGTCTCTTTGAAATTCAACGGTAAGTGACAATACAGAGATACAGAATAGAGCGATATGGTGAAATCTCTACTTCGTCAATGTTGGTCATAAGACATCGCGCCGGAAACACTTTGACCAAGGATTGATGAGGCCCGCCAGAGATAGTCAGCTGAGAATACTCCGAGAGTTGCGGCGAGTATCCGACGGCCGAATTGGAGCGTTGAATGGGAGGCGTCACAGTTCGACTTGCAACCCAGCATGGTGCGATAAGGGTGACCCCGGACTTTCGGGGGCACAGGATACAGAATAACAGCTAAGTAAATCAGCAAAGTCAAGATCGCCATCAAAGGTGGGTGACCTTCCGAACCATGCTAATAGGAATATTCAGGTCAGGAGGCCTGGGAAGGATCCTGTCGCCTGGATGGTTAAGCACCAGCGATAGGCATATGGTCAAGAAGACGAGCCATTGCCTTTACTTTCGGGAAATGATATCCGTCGCAACATCAGAATAGCCAATAATGCAGACCTCCATAACAGAACGTCGACACAGGTACAAGTAGTGGACACTTGTGGCCCGTCGAGTGATGCGTAGCGGCTTGTACTTCAAGCAAGTTGAAGCACAGAACGAATGGAAGTAGATGGTGTTTCCACAGGTCGCGTCTTTGACTTCTAGATCAACTGCTTGAAGCAGTTGATCTAAAAGTCAAAGACGCGGCCCTTTAGCAGCTTGAGTCCTGTCAGACATACGGGGGAGAATTTTTCGAGTGCTTGTCAGCCGTACTATCCAGCAGTCAAGTAGGTTCTTCCCGAGCCCCATCTACCACTCGGAGAAGTACACGGGGGATATACGACCTGCGTATTCGAGGGGTGCGTGCTCCAACCGTTTATGCAGGGGGCGGATGAGCTACAAACTGGCGCCATCATTGCGCAGCGATGGTTAGCCAAGATGCAAGGTACAATGTCTATTACAGTGTATCGGCACCGCTTTCACAGTATGGTCACTTATTACACATAGGGAAAGTCCCTCAATTGAATCCGATCCTTTTTTCAATTTCTTACGCCAAATATTGTAGCAATTGGGCAAATGCATGGGGTGCGGTGACGTCCGTTACCCATAGAGACGCGTTTTTTGAGTTGGCCCACTTTCATATCACATTAATTACCACCTCACATACATTTTCCCTGGGAATTATGATACTCTACGGGACAATAAGGGTTTTCCCTAGAAACTTTCCCTTATATGGAGAGAATCTGAGCAAAATCAAAGGTGCCAGCATCAAATCATTGTTTACAATGAGGCACTAGAGGTGTGGCCAGCCGAGTGTAACAAGTTGCAGGCAGAGGGATTACAGGCTAAGGAAGCCTAAACGTCCTTTAAATCTCACTTCCAGCAGAAGGACCTAGAGATGACGACAAGAGGTCGTCGCCGTCGCCGAGCGAGGACAGAGATTGAGTTCCCACGCATGTGAAAAGTGACCGTTTTGGCCATCTAACAGTATGGTCTTGTAACCTAATTCACACCTTTAAATACTGTGAAAAGCCTTTATAACTTCCTTATAATACTTTAAATCTTTCTGTCTCTTAAGATTTTTTATTTTGAAAGCGTTGTGGTGCTGGCGTGAAAGTCAAAGTTGTGTGAAAAGCCGTGCCAGCACACTGTATATTTCATCATAATAATTGGCTTTTGAATTGTATTCTTAGCTGGCCTGAATGGATCCTTGTGGGTTCGTTAACATGTAGACTGCGCTGGATGGCGCTGTTTGTTACAATCAAACCCTATGATGAGGGCGTATGTTGAACTGAGCATGTACAACGATACGACAGCGATGATAGGCGAGAGCAATGGGTTGGGGCGATGCCCAGCAGCGGGTATGATTGTCAGCACAAGTCAACCACTACGACGCAATCTACAGAAATATCGAGCTCAATAGTTCTGAAGCCCTCGTTTGCAATGGCTGAGCCGAGGACTTTGACGTTCTGGGTGGCAGAGACGTATATTGCGCCAGATCACTGGACACCGGATTGACCCAGGAGTTCGGCGATGCCTGTTATCGTGATTGACTAGAATGTCAACTATCCACTGATTGCTCCTAATCCAGGAATTCTCTCCGTATTCCTCCAACCTACCAATGATGACCACATGCGCCAAACCCAAATCCAATAACGACGAGGCTTCCCAACCGAACAAAGGAGTACACCGGATGATGGCAATACAGACACAGACCACACAGATATCTCAAGGCAGCCTGAATGACGTGTGTGAATCAAATACAAGTCAATGCGGGCAAACACCTACATCTAGATCACCATTGCGTGATCATCTTGGGAATACTGTCAAGTGAAAGTTTGAAAATCTAGAAGTCAGGATTTGGGACTGCTTCCTGCCTGTTGTGCCGATTACAAGATATGCAGACGCACCTGTATGCAATCGAACTTTAAATAGGTATGTCACATGGTCTCGCATGGGTACAGACGTACCACGATCAGATCAAATAGTCTTGGATGCGATGCATTGATCCTGTCGCATGTCGCTGATCCCACTAGGAAGCAATTAAATATATTAAGTAAGAGCATTGCCTGAAATTGGGAGTACATCAGTGTCGTGGCTGCTAATTGCCGGTCACATCCGTTTGTATCTACGTCCACAACAAACATTGTCAATAGGCGGTGTGTTTCTGAAGCTAACGGTGGTACTGATGAAGAGAAGGACCAAGGGGTTGACGATGGGGGAGGGGGAAAATGAGACCCTTCTTACAGCAATCACGCTTCTACACGAAAGGTGTCACCATATATGAACGGTGTATAGTCAGTTGTCAATAAAACTCATCACGGTGTCTGACTCTCAATCAATAGAAGCGTACTTCGCGTACGTCTCAACGATATGCCAGCTCACTCAGGAAGCGCATCTCATGTTGGTGAATCGGACAGCGTCAACGTCCGCTGCGTCCGCATCATGGTGCACAACAGTCCCCGAGACTCAGCGGCCACGCGAAACGCGCTGGACCTTCTACAAGACCCCATCGTCTCCATCCGCACGCGCGGCCGGCAGTTGCTTCAGGATCCCGTCGCTCGTAACCTGGAAACGCCCCTCCACCTGGCCAGACATGATGTTGAGCGGGTGCACAAACTCGACGCGGCGCTCATGCCGGAATTCTATCTCCTCCAATCGATCTAGGATGATGAGTCATATATATTTCTCAATGCTGGGACGGGACCTGGCAGCTATGGCAGACAGGTATGGGAAGGTGTTGCGGGATATTGTTGAGGCGTATGAGAGTGGAGAAGGGGTCGGAGGCTCTGGAGTGGCTCGCATCGGCGTCAGTAGTGAGATGGGGATGATGAAACAGGAATTATTTGCATGAATCAGGGTTGGGGCATTGGATACGGCTGTGAGGCAATGTGGAGGAGTATTGAGGTTGTATTCACTTGGATTGATCTTGCTTTCCCCAGGATACTGATTATTATTGTTCCAACTTCGATAACAGGGGACCATCGGTAACTTGCTCGAGTTTACGGAGCATATAGGAACTAGTAGCTTGAGGCATCAGGAAGATGTCAGACGTGAGAACAGACCAGTCATACCCAGTACCAGTGGGAACAGATCCAGTACATTAGACATTTTGCCGGGAGGCATCCAGCAACTCGGATATTTGTTTGTATAGAACCGGGAGGACTTGTGGCCAAAAAGGGTCGTCTTGTCTGCGTTGGGTACCATCCCATTCACGTTGTCGATCCTCTTCTACAAGTTTATGGAACACCTTGTCGACGAGCTCTATTAGACGGCTTGTTGCCTCACTCTCATCCCATCGTCTCCTTGCATATTGAACAAGCGATAGAAGAGCTGTGCGGCACTCCTTAATGGAAATATCCCATATAAGGGTTCCACATTTCCCTCCAAAGCCGCCGTTAAGATCGAACATGTAGCGCCAGGCTCGCAGAACAAGTGGCCAAATCGAATTCGCCTGCGCTGCTGCAAACAACGGGAGTTCTTCGCTCACTGCATCAATGATTGCAAACATGTGCACCACAGGTACAGCATAATTGTCGAAGTCATCATCTACATGGGAAGACAGTGTTTTTGCGATCGCAAGACAGTTATTGAAATGGCCGTTCAGCTGAAGTTGAGGATGCCAAGTGGGTTCTTGGGCAAGCGCACAAAGTAACCTGAGGTAGGGAAGATCACGGGTCCATGAGAGATATGTAAATGGGTTTTCATCGGTGGGTGTTTGTGGAGAAAGTAGGAGGACCGCTAAAGTCAGTGCTTGTGAGAAGTGTTGTCGGAGTGATTCATCGTCTCGACCCATTGATGCCACTGTTGATCGAATGACACAAGCCGCGCACAGGGCTTTATGGCTTGTACTTTCCTTGCCCATGAAATGCGTCAACGTGTTAACGTAGCGGCGCTTCCGATCCGGGGTGCTGGGCGACCCACGCAACCGCATCAACAAGCGAAAAGTATCACAGATTGCCCGATCATCTGTGCCTTGACACATGCGTAGATGGTAATCCACCAGCAGGTCAAACTGCTCCTGGGTGCAGAGCCCACTTGGATTCCACGGGGTTCGAACAATGATATGAATGAGACTGGCGACGCTCTTGGACCGGACTTGATCATCACCCAGTGTGCCTGAATCATCCACAATTAAAGAACAACAGAATTTGAGAGCCCGCGCGGATCCGCGACTATCGCTGAAAATTGTGTTATAGCATGTAAGTAGTGGATGAATCAGCGTCTGTGCATTCTCATGCCATCTACGACCGTGAATTTCATCAAGAAGCACACCTAGCGTGCTGTCAATAACTGCTTGTTCAGTTGTTTGCATGGCTTGACTATAGAAGTGCAAATTCAACAGCTCATGCAAATGGATTGTCATAAATGTCTATCTTACCTCTTGTCAAGCCTCGCTAAGTCCCGTCGATTGACTTGAATTCCAACTAGCATGCCTGCTAGTAATACACAGTCCACTACCAGACGGCGGGGAGAGAGGGGCGACTTGGAGTCAAGGCAGATGCCAATGAATTTAATCACAAACGTGTCAAATTCACGGCTATCTTCACCCTTGTGCAGACGGTAGGTGAACATATGTGCCATCCACATCCTGTCTGATAAAGGGAGGCGTGTCATATCCAGATGGCTGCGTGATTTATCTACCACAGAGGAAACGACCAGAAAGCCTGGATCATCTGGGACCATGTGCCAGAGAGGAGTGTAATATATACCCATAATCTGTATGCACCCGTTGGTGTAAATACGAAACGGATTGTCCAGACCTCGTTCAACGCAAAGTCGCCACATTGCTTTCAGGCATCCCACCGCGCCAGCTTGTGCGAGAGGAAGAATCTGATGGTCAGAATCAAAGCACGCATAGAACCCACTTTTCAATCGCTCCACGAGCGCACCAGTCACCTCTACCCTGGCTGGCCACTCAATCTCTGGTACCATTCCAGCTGCCGCAGTAATAATCTCTGTGTCCGTAGTTGTCTCAAGTACCCACTGGACGGCATGAGGCGGCACAATGTCTACTGACGAAAACTCGGCATCTGATCCAGGAACACTAAAATTGAACTGATTGAAAGACAACATCTGTCCTCCAGTAGCTCCTAACTGCTCCAACCCTATAGCCGCCTCTGGGTCAGCGGTCAAGAGGGGGACTTGAAACTCGGCATCTGATCCAGGAACACTAAAACTGAACTGATTGAAAGACAACATCTGTCCTCCAGTAGCTCCTAACTGCTCCAACCCTATAGCCGCCTCTGGGTCGGCGGGGGACTGGGGGGCCTCCCTGCAGGTGGAGGGCATAGGGGTGAGACATGTAGAAAAGCGCGCCATCCATTCGGAGATCAGGCTCTTTGCAGTGGACAAGGCATGCTTCGAGAACTTTCGAAGGCGATCGAGGATGCCTTCCCATGATTTTGCAACCGACAACACACGCTGAAGTACCGTTGACACTGGCGTCTGGAACGGACAGTCAGGCGATTTCAACGACGACACCACTGTGAAGAAATAGAATATAAATCCGAACGCCGTTGTCGCCATAATCACGCTTGCAACCATATGTTGTAAAGTCCAGATATTGGCCGCGAGAGCAATCCCAAAGAAGAGCAGGGACATCTGGAGCAGTATCGGCAGAGTGGCGATGATGGTATTGAAGTGCCATGTTGCCAGTGCATCCAGCTTCTTCTGCCTACGCTGGCAACGTTCGTGCAACGCGCCTTGTCCAAAACGCATCGTCTTGAAGTGGCCTAGCCATTGTTTTCCTAGAACTGCACCGAATGCAGCCAATAGACTGCTCGAGAGACTGGTGTACGCTAGCGTCTGGATCCATATTGTTGTAGAACTCGGTCCAGTCCAGACAGGAAGGGATGCCTGTTGGGCAGGAAACATAGAACCGTTGATTGTGTTGATTAATACCATTAAGAGGGAGTTGGTGGCATCGCTAGGAACCGGACTGAGACTCGATTGCATGTTGACAATAAAGGCCGAGCTGACGGCCGAGAACAGACCAGCCTGAACGACATGTTTCTCAGTCAAGGTCAATGCAAAGAATGGAGCACATACAAAGATAAGCAGCACATCTAGGTCGCCGCTGTGTCTCTCGATCAGCTCGTCATCATGCTGTTTGGCCACCCGTTCATATGTAGACCAGAAACGGGAGGGGGCATCCTTTCTAGCGCGTTCAAATATATCTGATTCGTACATTGTGTCGAGGATGTCTTGAAGAATAGTTTCGGATCTAGTCGTAAACCGTCAGCATGCAGTTAGATAAGGAATCGTGAACTCACTTTGCCGTTGGCCTGTCCGACACAATACGCTCGGGATTATTGGCCCCAGGCTCGTGTCTTGCTGCCGTTTTCCCGATGCCAGCTTGAAGGGGATCTAGACGTTGCGATGGAGGCGGAGGGTGTGATTCGTGTTCAGTATCGATTGCATCGGAAAGGGAGGCCTCTGGCCTGGGCGCACGCCGTCAGCATCCATTTTACGTGTTAGATCAGGAGCCATGCACTCACCGAGTCGACGGTTGGTGAGACTCTGCAGCGGCAGATGTATTACTTGCTTGGACGGCGTGGTCAGACATGGTGGAGGTAAATGTGTGTTATGAATGCACTGGTTAAAGGCCTAACTGCAGACCCCGTATTCTGCTTCTCGAGATGTCATCGCCTTTCGCTTCCGCACCTGGCGCTAGAATACTGGTTGACGTGACATCGCGTTAGTCACGCCTAAGATATAACCATTGATCTCTCTCGTTCGTGCGTGAATTGGGCAAGCATGTTGTCGATCAGCATCTAAATCCGCATATGGCATAGTATTAAATATAGACTTGGAATTGTAGAAACAATCGTATGTTTGAGTAGGAGCATTACCAACAGAGTGGGAGTACATCATAGTGTCCCGGCTGCAATTGCCGGTCACATACGCTCGTATCTACATCCACGATAAGTGAACACTGTTACAACGGGGGTAGTGTTGATGAAGCTAACGGTAGTGTTGATGAAGAGAAGGAGGAAGGAGTTGACCATGCAGGAGGGGAAAATGAGACCCTTCTTACAGCAATCACGCGTCTACACGAAAAGCGTCACCACATTTGAACGGTGTAGAGTCAGTTGTCAGTAAGTCTCATCACGATTTCTGACTCTCAATCAATGGCAGCTCACTTCGCGTACGTCTCCGACGATATGCCAGCTCGCAGGAAGCGCCTCTCATGTTGATGAGTCGGATAGCGTCAACATCCGCTACGTCCGCATCATTGTGCACGACAGCAACCGAGACTGTGTTGCCACACGCAACGTGCTGAACCTTCGCCAAGGGTCCATCGTCCCCATCCGCAAGCACGGCTTGCAACGGCTGCAGGAGCTCGTCGCTCGTCCACTATACCTGTGGCCCTGCAACCTGGGAACGCCCCTCCACCTGGCCAGACATGACGTCCAGCGGGTGCACAAAAACTCGACGCGGCGCTCATGCTGGCAATTCTATCCATATTCTTCCAATCAATCTGGGATGATGAGTCATATCTTTCTTCAATGCGGGGCAGGGCATGGGGGGTGATGGTGGATAGCTATAGGAGGCATTACGGGGTATTGTTGGAGGTGGATATGTGTCGGATGGGGGTCAGAGGCACTGGAGCAGCTGGCATGGAGATCAGTAGTGAGACGGTGACGACGAAATAGATATTAGACAGATTAGGGTCGGTGAGGCGTTGGGGACCGTTGCGAGGCAATGTGGCGAGGATTGGGGGTTATATGGCACGCATTGATCTCGCTTTTTTCATGATGCTCATACAACTCGAATCACAGGTGACTGTATTTGCCTTCAGAGTACATAATGAAAGAATTGGTGGCTTGAGGAAGCACAGACTGTACCTGTGTAAGCAGATCCATGGCATTAGACAATTCTCCGGGACGCATCCAGCAACCCAGATATTTGTGTGCATAGAACTGGGAGGACCTGTGGCCAAAAAGGGTCTTCTTGTATGCGTTGGGTACCCTCCCATTCACGTTGTCGATCCTCTTCTAAAAATTTATGGCACACCCTTTCGACGAGCTCTAGTAGACGGTTTGTTGCTTCGGTCTGGTCCCGTTGTCTCCTTGCATATGCAGCAAGCAACGGAAGAGCTGCGCGGCACTCCTCAGCAGAAATATCCCATATAGCGGTCCCGCATCTCCCTCCAAAGCCGTTGAGATCGAACATGTAATGCCAGGCTTGAAGAATAAGTGGCCACATCGAATTCGCCTGGGCTGCGGCAGGCAACGGGTGTTCTTCGCCCGCGGCATCAATGATTGCCAAAATATGCGCCACAGGTACAGCACATTCCTCATATCTGTCATCGTCCTGGGAAGACAGTGATTTTGCGAGCGCAAGGCAGTTGTTGAAATGGCCATGCTGCTGAAGTTGAGGATGCCAATTGGGTTCTTGGGAAAGGGTGCAAAGTAACTGCAAGTAGAATGTACGGTCGTACAATGAGATATAACCAAATGGGTCATCATCGGTGGGTGGACTCTCCAGGAGGAATGCTGAAGCCAATGCTTGTGAGAACTGGTCTCGGAGTGATTCATCATCACGACCCATTGAAGCCACCGTGCAGCGAATGGCACAAGCTGCATTCAGGGCGTTATAGTACGTGCGTTCCTTGGCCATGAAACGGATCAGCGTGTCAACGTAGCGGCGCTTCCGGTCCGGGATGCTCGGCGATCCGCGCAACAACAGCCCGAACAGGGAAAAAGTGTCACTGATTACATGATCATCTGGACCTTGACACATCCATAGATGGTAATCTACCAGCAGGTCAAACTGCTCCTGGGTGCAAAGCCCACTGGTACCCGGGAGCGGGGATGGAGCAAGGACATGAATGAGACTGGCAACAGTGGTGAATCGGACTTGATCATCCCCCAGTGTGCCTGATACATCCCCGATTAAAGAACAACAGAGTTTCAGAGCCTGCTTGAATCTGTGACGATCTCTAAAATAGAGCTCATTTTTGGAAAAGTATGGAAGCAGTGTGTGTATCAGCCTCAGTGCATTCTCACGCCATCTATGACCGTGAATCTCATCAAGAAGCACAGCTGGCATGCGGTCCAAAACTGCGTCTTGAAATATACCAATAGCTTGACTGCAGAAGAACAAGTCACCAACTCATGCATGGATTATCCCAAATGTCTATGTTCTTACCTCTTGTCAAGCCTTGCCAATTCCCGTCGATTGATTGGAAGGCCAAGTAGCATGCCTGCTAGCAATAAACAGTCCACATCCAGACGGTGGGGAGAGATGGGAGACTTGGAGTCAAGGCAGATCCCAATGAATTTAATCACAAACGTGTCAAATTCTGGGTCATATTTACCCTTGTGCAGGCGGTAGGTGAACATATGTGCCATCCACATCCGGTCTGATAAGGGGAGGCGTGTCATATCCAGATGGTTGGGTGATTTATCTACCGCAGAGGAAACGACCAGAAAGCCTGGATCATCTTGGTCCATGTACCGCCGAATGGGATTACCTTCTAACTCCACACCACCGTAGTCGGAAATATCAAACGTATTACCCAAATCCTGTTCAACGTAAAGTCGCCATATTGTTTTCAGACATGCCACTGCGCCTGCTTGTGCCAGAGGAAGAATTTGATTCTCAGGATCAAAACACGCATAGAATCCACTTCTCAATCGCTCCACGAGCACGCCAGTCACCTTCACCTTCGCGGGCCACTCAATCTCCAGCACCATTCTGGCTGCCGCAGTGATTATGTCTGTGTCCGTAGTTGTTTCAAGTGCCCACTGGACGGCATGGGGTGGCACAACGTCTACCGGTGAAAGCTTAACATATAATTCCGGATAGCTAAAATAAAACTGATCGGGAGAGAATGTCTGTTCTCTGGTAGCTCTTAACTGCTCCAACCCTACAACCTCCGGGTCGGCGGTTGAGAGGGGGACTCGCCTGCAGGTGGAAAGCATATGGGAGAGATACAGGGTAAAGCGTGATATGCATTCCGAGATGAAGCTCTTTGCAGTGAAAAGGACATGCTTTGAAAATCTTCGAAGGCGACCCAGTATGCCTTCCCATGATTTTGACGTTCGAAAGGGAGCCGTGAATGTCAAGACACGCTGAAGTACTGTCGACACTGGCGTCTGGAATGGACAGTCGGGTGATTTCAATGAGGACACGACGGTGAAGAAATAGAATATGAATCCAAACGTCGTTGTCGCCATAATCACGCTTGCAACAGTATGTTGCAACGTCCAGATATTGGCGGCAAGAGCAATTCCAAAGAAGAGCAAGGACATCTGGAGTAGGATCGGAAGAGTGGCGATGATGGTATTGAAATGCCACGTTGCCAGTGCATCCAGCTTCTTCTGCCTACGATGGCAGCGTTCGTGCAAGGAGCCTTGTCCGAAACGCGATGTTTTGAAGTGGCCAAGCCATTGTTTCCCTAGCACTGCACCGAATGCAGCCAATAGACTGCTCGAGAGGCTTGTGTATGCCAGCGTCTGAATCCAAATAGTTGTAGAATTTGGTCCAGTCCAGACGGGAAGGGATGTCTGTTGCGCAGAAAACATAGAACTGTTGATAGTATTGATTAATATCATTAACAGGGTGTTGGTGGTGTCACTAGGAACCGGACTAAGACTCGACTGCATGTTGACGATGAAAGCCGAGCTGACGGCTGAGAATAGACCGGCCTAAATGACATGTTTGTAAAAGGTTCAGGTCAATGTGAGGAACACATACAAAGATAAGTAGTACATCTAGGTCACCGCTGTGCCTCTCGATCAGCTTGTCATCATGCTGTTTGGCCATGCGTTCATATGTAGACCAGAAATGGGAAGGGGCATCTTTTCTGGTGCGCTCAAATATATCCGATTCGTACATGGTGTCAAGGATGTCTTGGAGGATAGCCTCTGATCTGGTCGCAAAGCGTCAGCACGGAGTTAGATAAGGAATGGTGCACTCACTTGGTCGTTGGTTTGCCGGCTACTATCGGCTCGGTATGGTTGGCCCCAGGTTCCTGTATCGTCGATGTCGTTGGGACTCCAGATTCTTGAGGATCCAGATGTTGCAATGGAGGTTGTGATTCGTGTGTGGGGTCTATCATCCCTTGTAAGCTTGCTTCTGTCCTAGTGGTAGGCCATCCTTTTTCACATGTTAGATCAAGAAGTCCGCACTCATCGAGCTATCTCATTGTACTCACCGCTATATGACGTATCGGTAGTCTCATCCTGATCCTGATGAGGTGAGGGACACCCTGTGCGTCCAGTCCGATCTGGTGGCAGAGTGTGTGGTTGAAGCCTAGTGTCTGTTGCATCGTGAAGGGGGGCTGCTGGGCTGCTTGCACACCATCATCATCCATGTTTCACTTTGATCAGGAGGCATGCACTCACTGAGTGGGTAGTTGGTGAGACTGTGTAGCGGCGGATGTATAATCTGCTTGCACCGCAGGGTCCGACATGGTGGAGGGAAATGCTCCTTGAGATGTCATCGCCTCCTTCGTTCCCACACCTGACGCTAGAACACCGGTCAACGTGACAGCATGTCAGTCACACTTAACAGCACGTGCATCGAACCCACATGTGCTGCAGTTCTAATATTGATAGTGTTTGTGGACGTATTCGGAACCGGTGAGTTGGAATCAGGGTTTTGAGTTGATGTGGTTTTTGTTATGGTTTGAAAAAGCGGTGAAATGTATGTTATAGTTGACTCTGGAAATCAGTGAAATGAATGTGGAAGCGAAGACTAATGTGCTGACTCGTCCATAATAACGTCTGATCACTCTCCGTCTCTCCGTGACCTATGTTGTAACAGTGTATATTGTTGTTATGTAACAAAACCCATCCCGATTTCTGACTCTCACTCAAATGCAGCCTACTTTCAGATGATACACTAGCTCGCCTGGGAAGCGCATCTTGTGTTGATGAGCTGGATATCATCAACGTCCGCTGTTTCTGTATCATGGTGCACCACAGCAACCGAGACTGAGTCGCCACACGCAACGCGCTGAACCTTCTCCAGGACCCCATCGACCCCATCCCCACACACGGCTTGCAGCTGCTTCAGGAGCCTGTCGCTTGTCCACCATGTCTGTGGCCCCGCAACTTGGAAATGCCCTTTCACTGGGTCAGACATGGCATTCAGCAGATGCACACAACTGGATACAGCGCTCATGCCAGGAATTCTCACATATTCCTCCAAACGATCTAGGATGATGAGTCGTATAGTTATTACAATTTGGCTATAGTCAATAGCTTGGAGAAAGTATTGTGGGGTGTTGAGGTGTATTTGAACAAGACGGAGGGTGGAAGGTCCGGAGTGGCTGGCCTTGGCAGTGGTTGTGGAACGGCGATAACGAAACAGATATTAGTTGCGCGGATCAGAGTTGGTGAGGCATTAAATATACTTGTGAGGCAATGGGTGGAGTATTGGGTTATATGGCATGTATCCACTTGCATTGATCTTTGCTTTTGTCATGGTGCCGACATTGATTCTACAGCATTTCCAATAGACATGCTAGTCCCACCCCTTCTAACCATACTCAGGTCCTCACTCTCTCCCACAGCACTCACAACATCGGTGCTTTGCTTCTCGCCCAATGTATAGCAGCTAATGCATGAGCCCTACATGTGTACATGTCGAGGTTGGTGTCAAGTTGATTCAACTTGAAAGTGTCACCGCCAAATATGCGCTCACCAAACCCAAAGTCAATAACTCTGAGACCTCTTGGCCTGTGGCTGCTTCGGACCTCATGGATTTCAATCCCACGATGAAGAGGGCGAAAGCGGCGTCTACCTCAGACAATGTTGCAATTTCTCTTGCAGCTTTTGCACATGCACATTGCGAGATTGCATGATGCTCGAGTGATGCCTATGGTCATTCTGAGCGCCATGCTAAAGGTCAGAGAGAATCTCAGATGAAAGGTGTAGAAATGTGCCAAGACTCAATTCCTGCAGTATTGCTCAGGCAAGTGGGGGTTGGGTCAGTATATGTAACTGCTACGAACAAGGATGGTGTGGTGAGTGATGGTGAGGGAAGCGTTAGAGTCGGAGCAGTACAAGAAACAAGCAATCTAACACTACATCTGTGGAATGATGATCTAAATGAATATATAAGCGATATGTATGCTGAAGTGAATGACGCAACACCCACAGGTGAATTGGAAGGCGCAAGTGATTCTGGCAATAATCCAGTCGTTTCTCGAATGCAGTGGTGACTGCAGGTCCTTCACAGGATCTTCAATACTCTCTAGGATCATAGTAAAGCTGACACCTTCGTATGGCCTGACCAGTGTGTGTACTGTACGGAAAAGATGATTCAAACAGCAATTACCCTTTACTCTCGGTTCCCGGAAGGTAACTAAGTTGTAACAGCATGCATTCGATTGTCAACAAGACTTATCACGGTTTCTGACTATCACGCAATAGCCGCTTACTTCGTGTACGTCTTCAATGGTATGCCAGCTCGCGCCGGGAACGCGTCTCATATTGGTGAGTCAGATGGCGTCAACTTCCTCTGCATCCTCCTCGTTGTGCACGACAACAACTAAGACTGAGCGGCCACACGAAACACGCTGAACCTTCTCCAAGACTCCATAGTCCCCATCCGCACGCACGCCTTGCAGCTGCTGCAGGAGCTCGCTGCTCATCCTTCACGTCTGTGGCCTCGCAACATGGGAGCGTCACCAGACCAGACATGACGCTCAGAGGGTGCACAAAACTCGACGCGGCACTCGTGCTGGGAATTGTATCCAATCGATCTAGGATGGCGAGTACTGCTGGGAGATGGGTGGGCGTGAAGTGAGTCAAGTTGAGATGGAGTTAGTACAAATCTGGTCGAATGAGTATATTTTAAATAACAGACCACTTGAACAAATACCTCGTAGCCTTGTCGGGGTGTTCGTCAGTACATGTGGAATGCCCATACCATTCCCGCCAACTGACCGCGTAACCTCTGCGGCAGTCTACCAAAGCACCCGAAGAATGCAATGGAGATACGGTAAAGCTTCCCATCTCGTTATGAAAACTCTCACGTGATTATTCGCACACGAAGAACTATCCAATGCCTCGTCTGAAGCAGAGAATACAATCAATACAGTCTCAACGCGGTCAAATGGCATATTCAGATGACACTATTCATGATCGGCACTGGTATTGATGAAAAAGGGGCACCCATCAAATAATCGAGCCTCGTCATCCCAAGCCTTCAGCAAAACACACTCCGCGTGAAGCATGGCTCACCCTTTTGCGCAATACTTTTGGAAACAGTGTGTCGCACGCTTGCATAATTCGTCCGACAAAGGATGTAGCTGAGGTGAACGCGCATGAAAGGATGGGATGGAGTCTGTCATTCTAATATACCCGGTTGAATGAGCCGATATTGAATAGCGGATCATTTGGACGAATTGTAGGAGGCTAGTCTGGGTGTTCGTCAGTCCATATTCAGCATGAAGGAAGATGTGAACATGCCTCTTGAAGGGGTTTCGGGAAGCAGAAAACAGAAGGAGATGAAGCTTAGGGAAAACTGAATCGCGACATATTCGTACTTGAGTATTCTGACGCTGAATTTCCTGTGTCGACGTTGGCGTTCAGGTGGCAGAGACCTATATGGCGCCAGATCACTGGTCACCGGATTGACCCGGGGGTTCGGCGATGCCTGTTATTGCAACCGATTAGGATTTTGACTATTCACTGATTGCTCCATCACTCTCGTGGAAAATATTCAAATTGAAATCAACACCAACAAATATGAACGGATTTTCTGCCAAGCTGTGCCAACGCTCATGCAAACCACCACTCAACGCTATGTGCCTGCTAATGTAAATAATAAACAGAACGTGCCTCTTGTTCAACGCAAAGTCATCACCTTGATGTCAGGAACTACACCGCTTCTCCTTGATGGCAATACCTTATTGCGGCCCCGCAACCTGGGAACGCCTCTCCACCGGATCAGACATGACATTCAGCGGATGGACACGAATCGACGCGGCGCTCATCCCGGGAATTTTATCTGTATTCCTCAAATCCGACCACGACGATGACCACATGCGCTTTCCAAATCCAAATCCACTAACGATGCGGTCTCTTACCCAACAAAACAAAGTGCACCGGATGATAACAATGTATACGCAGACCGCACAGACATCCCAAGGCAGCCGTCATGACATGTGAATTAAATTCAGGTCAACGCGTGGAAGACATACGAATACCAACAGTACATCTTGATAACCATTGTGCCCCTCAATCATTTGGGGAATACTGTGAGATGAAAGTTTGAAAATATAGAAGTCGAAAGGATTTTGGACTGCTTCCCACCTGTTCACGGCGCTTCAACGATATGCGGACGGGTCCGAACATAACTGAACTTTAAAAAAGTATGTGACATGGTCCCGCATGGATATAGAAGTACGGCGATCACATCCAGTAGTCTCGGATGTGTCGCTGATACCAACTAGGAAACTATTGAATATTTTAAGTGAGAGCTTTACCTGAAAGTGGGACGATATCAGTGTCGCCTCTGCTAACTGCCCCGGTCAGACCCGTATCTACATCTATGACCGGTAAACACTGTTAAAACGCGGTGAGTGTTGATGGAGCTACCGGTAGTGTTGATGAAGAGAGGAACGAAGGAATTGACCATGCGAGAGGGGGAAAGGATGAGACTCTTCTTCCAACAATTACGCTCCTACATGAAGGTAATCCCCACGTTTTAACAGTATGTATTCGGTTCTTAACAAGACTCATTACGATTCTGACTCTCAATCAATGACAGCTCACTTCGCGTACGTTTCCGATGACATGCCGGTTTGTGCGGGAAGCGTGTCTCACGTTAATGAGCCGGATCGTCAACATCCGCATCGTTGTGCACGGGATTGAGTCTCCACAGCAACGTGCAGAACTTTCTCCAAACTCCATCATCCCCATCGGCAAGCATGCCTTGCAGCTGCTGCAGGAGCTCGTCGCTCATCCATCTTAATTATGCTAATTAGGGTCGGCAGGGCCATTGGATACTGTTGTGAGGCAACGTGGAGGAGGATTGGGGTGACACGGCACGCATTGATCTCGCTTTTTTCATGATGCTGATCCAAGTTGAATGACAGGTGATCATCGGCAACTGTATTCGCGGTTACGGAGCATATAACGAAAGAACTAACTCGTGCCATCAGGAAGAACCCAGACGTGAGGGTAGTCTAACCATATCTTGTACCAGTGTGAATATGCAGTACATTAGACATCTCTCCAGGAGGCACCCAGCAACTCGGATATTTGTTTGCATAGAACAGGGAGGACCTCCTTCCAAAATGGGTCTTCTTGTATGCGTTGGGCACCATCCCATTCTCGTTGTGGATCTTCGTCAAGTTTACTGCATACCTTGTCGACCAGCTCTATTAGACGGTTTGTAGCTTCACTCTCGTTCCATCGTCTCCTTGCATATCCAACAAGCGATGGAAGAGCTGCGTGGCACTCCTCAGTAGACATCTCTGTCGTGGTCCCGCATCTCCCTCCAAAGCCGTTGAGATCGAACATGTAGCGCCAGGCGCGAAGAATTAGGGGTGAAATCAAATCTGTCTGGACTGCAGTAAACAGTGGGTGGTCTTCGCCTGCTGCATCAATAATCGCAAGAATATGCGCCATAGGTACAGCATATTTGTCGAATTCTTCATCTCTCTGGGAAGACAGTGTTTTTGCGATCGCAAGACAGTTGTTGAAATGGCTGTTCTGCTGAAGTTGAGGATGCCAAGTGGGTTCTTTGGAAAGGGCGCAAAGTAGCCTGAGGTAGGGAACATCACGGTCCCATGAGAAACGTGTGAATGCGTTATCATCGGTGGGTGTTTGTGGAGCAAGTAGGAGGAACGCTAAAGTGAGTGCTTGTGAGAACTGTCTTCGGAGTGATTCTTCGTCTCGACCAATTGAAGCCACTGTGTACCGAATGGCACAAGCTGCATCCAGGGCTGCATAGCTTATACCTATCTCACCCATGAAATGGATCAGCGTGTCAACGTAGCGGCGCTTCCGGTCCGGGGTACTCGGCGATCCACGCAACCAGTGCAACAGGCGAAAAGTGAGACTGGTTGCCCGATCATCTGTGCCTTGACACATGCGTAGATGGTAATCCACCAGCAGGTCAAACTGCTCTTGGGTGCAAACCTCACTTCCCGAGTGCAGGGATTGAGTAAGGATACGAATGAGATCGGTGATGCTCGTGGATCGGACCTGATCATCGCTCAGTGTGCCTGAATCATCCATGATCAGAGAACAACAGAGTTTGAGAGCCCGCTCAACCGCGCGACGATCGCTGAAACTTGTTTTATAGTATGGAAGTAGTGGATGAATCAGCCTCAGTGCATTCCTGTGCCATCTACGACCGTGTATTCCATCAACAAGCGCAGCTAGCGTGCGATTCATGACTACTCGTTGAAGTGATTCACTGACTTGACTACAGAAGCGAAAAGTCAACAGTTCATGTGAATGGATTATCGCAAATGCCCATCTTCTTACCTCTTGTCAAGCCTCGCCAAGTCCCGTCGATCAATTCGCAGGCCAACTAGCATGCCTGTTAGTAATACACAGTCCGCTACCAGACGGCAGGGAGAGAGGGGCGACTTGGAGTCAAGACAGATCCCAATGAATTTAATCACAAACGTGTCAAATTCTGGGCCATCTGTATCCTTGTGCAGACGGTGGGTGAGCATGTGTGCCATCCACATCCGGTCTGATAAGGGGAGGCGTGTCATGTCCAGATGGTTGGGTGAATTATTTACCGCAGAGGAAACAACCAGAAACCCTGGGTCATTTGGGTCCATGTGCCACGAAGTGGAATCACCTAAGTCTACGCTACCGAATGTGAACATATAAAACGGATTACCCAAATCTCGTTCAACACAAAGTTGCCACATTGCTTTCAGGCATCCCACCGCGCCTGCTTGTGCGAGAGGAAGAATCTGATTGTCAGTATCAAAGCACGCATAGAACCCACTTTTCAATCGCTCCACGAGCGCACCAGTCACCTCCGCCCTGGCCGGCCACTCAATCTCTGGTACCATGCCGGCTGCCGCAGTGATAATCTCCGTGTCCGTAGTAGTCTCAAGTACCCATTGGACGGCATGGGGCGGCACAACGTCTACTGGTGAAAACTCAGCATATGATCCCGGAAATCTAAATTCAAACTGATCAGATGACGTCTGTTCTCCAGTAGCTCCTAGCTGCTCCAACCCTATAGCCGCCTCTGGGTCAGCGGTCGAGAGGGGGACTTGCCTGCAGGTGGAAAGTATAGGGGAGAGACACGGGGAAAGGTGCACAATCCAATCGGAGATCAGGCGCTTTGCAGTAGAAAAGGCATCCTTCGAGAACTTTCCAAGGTGATCGAAGATGCCTTTCCATGATTGTACGACCGACGTTCGAAAGGGAGCCGTGAATATCAAGACCCGCTGAAGTACCGTCGACACTGGCGTCTGGAATGGACAGTCGTGTGATTTCAACGATGACACCACAGTGAAGAAGTAGAATATAAATCCAAATGCCGTTGTCGCCATGATCACACTTGCAACCGTACGTTGCAACGTCCAGATATTGGCGGCGAGAGCAATGCCAAAGAAGAGCAGGGACATCTGGAGTAGGATCGGAAGAGTGGCGATGATGGTATTGAAATGCCACGTTGCCAGTGCATCCAGCTTCTTCTGCCTACGCTGACAGCGTTCATGCAACGCGCCTTGTCCAAAACGCATCGTCTTGAAGTGGCCTAGCCATTGTTTCCCTAGCACTGCACCAAATGCAGCCAATAGACTGCTAGAAAGACTCGTGTATGCCAGCGTCTGGATCCAGATAGTCGTAGAACCCGGTCCAGTCCAGATGGGAAGGGATGCCTGTTGCGCAGGAAACATAGAACCGTTCATAGTATTGATTAAAATCATTAAGAGGGCGTTGGTGGTGTCACTGGGAACCGGACTGAGACTGGACTGCATGTTGACGATGAAAGCTGAGTTGATGGCCGAGAATAAACCTGCCTAAGTGACATGTTTCTCAGTCAAGCTCGATGCGAAGAATGGAACACATACGAATATAAGCAGCACATCTAGACCACCGTTGTGCCTCTCAATCAGCTCGTCATCATACTGTTTGGCCACCCGTTCATATGTAGACCAGAAACGGGAGGGGGCATCCTTTCTGGTGCGTTCAAATATATCTGATTCATACATGGTGTCGAGGATGTCTTGGAGGATCGCTTCAGACCTACCCCAACCGTCAGAATGCAGTTAAGTCAAGAAGTGCAAACGCTCACTTTGTCGTTCGTTTGTCTAATACGATAGGTTCAGTATGACCGGCCCAAGGTTCCCGTGTCGCCGATGTCGTTGAGACTCCAGCATCGGAGAGATCTGGATCTTGCTGGGAAGATTGCGATCCATGTGTGGTATCCATCACACCTCGTCGTATTGGCTCGCAGTTGTATGACGTGTCCACAGTCTCGTCCTGATCATGGTGAGCTAGAGGACGCCCCGTGTGCGCAGTCTGCTCTGGTGGCGGAGTGTGTGATTTGTGCCCAGTATCTGTTGCATCGTGAAGGGGGGCCGTTGGCCTGAGGGCATGTTGTCAGCATCCGTTTTGCGTGTTAGATCAGGAGGCATGCACTTACTGAGCGGACAGTTGGTGAGACTCTGCAGCAGCAGATGTATTACTTGCTTGCACGGCGTGGTCAGACATCGTGGGGGGAAATGTGTGGTCATGAATAGAACTCATTTAATGCCTAACTGCCAGACCCCGTATTCCGCTTCTCGAGATGTCATCGCCTCCTTCGTTCCCACACCTGACGCTTAGAACACCGGTTAACGTGACAGCGCGTTAGTCACACCTAACATCACGTGCATGTATCACCCACATGTACTGCCGTTCTAACATTGATAGTGTTCGTGGACGTACTCGGAACCAGTGAGTTGGAATCAGAACTTTGAGTTTATGTGGTCCCTGTCATGATCGCCTTGAAAAAGAGGCGAAACGCATGCCATAGTTGACTGTGTGGAAATCAGTGAGATAAATATGGGTGCGAGGACTAATGTGCTGACTCGTTGATAATGATGTCCGATCACTCTCCATCTTTCCATATCCTCGCTTCTGGAAGGTGATCGCTACGTTGTAACAGTGTATATTGTTGTTGACAAGACCCATCCCGATTTCTTATTCTTCATTAATTGCAGCCTATTTTGGATATGAGTTCGCCTGGGAAGCGCATCTTGTATTGATGAGTCGGATAGCGTCAGCGTCTGCTACCTCCGTATCGTGGTGCACCACAGCGACCGAGACTGAGTCGCCACACGCAACGCGCCGAACCTTCCTCAAGACCCCATCGTCCCAATCCGCACGCGCGGCTGGCAGCTGCTCAGGAGTCCGTCGCTCGTCCATCATATCTGTGGCGCCGCAACTTGGGAACGCCCTTCCAGAAGGCCAGACATGGCATTCAGCGGATGCACACAACTCGATGCAGCGCTCGTACCGGCAATTCTATCCGTTTTCCTCCAAATAATCTAGGATGATGACTCGTATATTTTTCTCAATGGGGTGCAGTGCTTGGAAGCCATAGTTGATAGCTTTGAAAAGGTATTGCGGGGTGTTGAGGTGTATTTGAACGAGACGGAGGGCGGAGGGTCCGGAGCGGCTGGCTTTGGCGGTGGTCGTGGAACGGCGATGACGAGACAGGTATTAGTTGCACTGATCAGAGTTGGTGAGGCATTAAATACCGTTGTGAGGGAATTGTGGAGTATTGGGGTTATATGGCACGTATCCACTTGCATTGATCTTTGCTTTTATCATGATGCCGATATTGATTCTACAGCATTTCCAATAGACATGCTAGTCCCACCCCTTCTAACCATACTCGGGTCCTCACTCTTTCCCACAACACTTAGAACATCGGTGCTTTGCTTCTCGCCCAATGTATAGCAACTAATGCATGAGCTCTACATGTGTACATGTCGAGGTTGGTGGATTCCAGCGTTGAGTTGATCCAACTCGAAAGTGTCGCCGCTAAATATGCGCTCACCAAACCCAAAGTCAATACCTCTGAGACTTCTTACCCAACAAAACAGTAATACACCCGATGATGACAATGCAGATCCAGGCTATACGGACCACAAAGTGGCCTGTGGCTGCTCCGGACCTCATGGATTTCAATCCCACGATGAAGACGAAAGCGGCGTCTACGTCAGACGACGCTACAATTTCTCTTGCAGTTTTGCACATGCACATTGCGAGACTGCATGATGCTCGAGCGATGCCTACAGTCATTCCGAGCGCCATACTAAATGTCGGAGAGAATCTCAGATGGGAGGCGTAGAATGTGCCAAGACGCAATTCCTGCAGCATTTCTCAGTCAAGTGAGAGTTGGGTTGATATATATAACTGCTAAGGATGGTGTGGTGAGCGTGATGGTGCGGAGGGATTAAAGTCGGAGCAATACAACCTCACCTCAAGCATGTGAATGGAGATGGGTGCGGAGAGCGAGAGTTGAGAGCCGAGTCCGATAAGAATATTAGCAGGGAATTGCGATGGAGGACAACACGTCTGACAGAAAGCTGACCCCCCCTCTCTGGTGATACAGGATGTCATGAATGAGATGACGGGAACAGAGAGTAAACACTTCAATATGACGGGTGTCGCATAGTATTATATGTCTGTGAATGAGTGCACGCGACAAAAGGTTTCCAGCAGCTAATACTCTTGGTTGCCACAGAAGGCTCTCACCATGCTGTGTTCTTCCATCAAAACAACGGGGCGCGACGACACATACTCAAAGGTTTCGTGTATGGTTGCATGGAAGGTGGGCCTGGTTCAAACCGTCACATCAGACAGGGATCACATTGTGCTGGCATCGTCCGCAGGGGGCTAAGAGAATGATCGAGGCATTGCAGCCAGTCTCCTTCATGATGGTTTCCTGGCATATGCTGGTGGTACTGTTCTTTGCGAGGGTTCCATAGGGGTGCAGTGGATGGAGGATGTGGGTGGTTTTTTCCATTTAGTTGCTAAGATGGAAACTTTTGAGAATATATTTATGGAGAGTGGACATCGGAAGATTGGAAAATGCTTCCAGCGATGGATACGGCTGGGAAATGGATGGGGGTGAGATGGAGTTGGTACATACCTAGTCGAATGAGTACATATTGAATAACGGATCACTTAAACAATACCTAGTACATGTAGAACTCCCATACCATTCCCACCAACTGACCTCAAGCGTAGCCTCTGCCGCAGTCTAGTATTGCCAAAGCACCCGAAGAATGCAATGGATACACGTAAAAGTCTCGTCACATTATGAAAACTTCCGCGGGATCATTTCACGTGCGAAGAACTGGCACACGCACCTCGTCTGTGTTACGAAGCGACCTGACGATGACCAAGCATTTGGTCATGTTTGGCATTCGGCGGTACGCGTAGGGGAAGGGATTCGTGGGAGAGATTCGTTTCTACTCCTACGAATCCCAGGTGCGAAGCTATAGTTTTAGAAACACACCACGAGAATCCTTCTCACTTCTCCTGTTTTATTCATTCATCCTGTTTTCTACTCCCACGAATCCCAGTCATTATTTACAGTCTGAAGCAGACAACACAACAAAGACAATCTCAAAGGGGAGCTGTATATTTAGATGACAATTTTCATGTCGGCACATGTGTCGACATGAACTCGGCGAAAGAGCGGGGCAGGAATAGGAACCGTTGATATTGATGAAAAAGGGGCACCTTTCAAATAATAGACCATCATCATCCCAAGGCTTCAAGGAAACGGAATGCATGGCATATGGCTCACGCTCCTGCCTAAAATGCATGAGCCCGTTGCAAGCTTGCATAATGATTCTGACAAAGGATGACCAGCGTGAGATGACTAAGAGGGAGTCGGTGGATGTTGAATGGTGACGCGATATGAGTCATCAGTTTGGTTTCATTTGGTCAGCAGAGTCTGAATGAAGAATGGGATTCATGGGCTCGTTCTCACGAACTATTGCCACGAATCCCAGGTATGTAACATTAGTTATTGGTATGGATTTGTGGGCTCGTTCTCACGAACTATTGCCATGAATCCCAGATCCATACGGATCACATCTACTATCTTTCGCTGCATTTATTAGGTTATGGGCCCCGTGCATTAAACAGATCAAAAGAAATCATACCTACAATGTCAGGCTTTGGAGGTGAAAGCACTGAAACAATCCAACTTGCCAGCTTGAATTATAACATCTGGTCAATTGGACTCCAGGGCAAGCTTATGACAGCAAATGCGTGGCAAGTTGTGACGAGTGAGATAAAATGACCAGGAGCAGACAGCACAGCACTGAATGGATGGCTCCTCAAAAGAGAGGAGGCCACAGGCATCATACTCAACTTGCGAACACTCACATAATACATCCACATTGAAGGAATAATGGACGATCCAATAAAAATGTGGGAAAAGCTATGAGAGGCACACTGTATGGGAACCACCTTTTCCATATCAAATTCCATTTATGCAGCACCAATGTGCTATTCTTTGCTTTTCCATTCCTAAATATCAGCATATATTTGGGGCTTGTACCTGGAATGGACTTATTCAAATATTCTCTAATTTTTCATATTTTTTCAGGAATATTCCATGCAGAACTCAGCCCAGAATCATTTATTTCTGCTGTGCTACAGTTGTGGACCCATAGGCGCCCACAAACCTTTGCACAGCCGGCTCTCCCCCTTTGGACCAGGCATTCAGCCTGAATTCAAGCTCAGATGTCTCTGATCAATAAATATTCTGTAACTTGACAACTACAGCCTCTCAGGGCACTATTTTTCATGGAGATCATCACCTGAGATGTGGCTATCCATGGCTGTCCAAACCAGTGCAGAAAACAGGGTGGATACCCTTCTTTTTGCCTGATCAGTGCCTAGTTCAGGGATCAGATCAGCTGATGGGTGATCAGATCAGGTGATTGCCTTGGAATATTCTACCTCTTTCCATAACATTCTAGCTGTTTCCTTCTATTATTAGATAGAACTTTCCAGAACCATTATTCAGCTCCTGATCAGTGTTAGTGCTGTGATCAGATCCTGTGATTGGCTTGGAATATTCTACCCCTTTCTTCCACCTTCCACAACCTTCCAGTAGTTTCCATCTATTAATAGGTAGAATATTCCAGAACCATTAGTCAGCTCCTCTAAATACAATATATAAGGAGGTCATTCTGCCTCTGAAATAATAACATATTCTACCACTTCAACCCATCATCTGCACACCAGTGTGACTAGAGTGACATACAGTGTCATCCTCTATCTCAGTAACTGTTGATTACCAGTTCAAGGATCTTTTACAGTTGTGTAACTGTACTTGATTGCACTCGAAGTAGTGATATTCCTGCTTTGGGCGTGAGTGTAGTATCTGCCTCACGTGACTACGAATCTACAGGGTGAGATTGTCTGTCGATAGTCCTGCCATTAGTGCTCTTGTTTAAGTTACTAGTGTGTACTGCCTTTGCAGAGCATTAGAAGCTTGAACTCGTGTGAAGCAGTTGCTAGACTACTTCACACATTGCTGTTACCCGCTTCTGAGTGCCACTGGTTGGACGGTTGGATTCATCCACCTACTTCCTTTAGCTCTAAGTGCATTCCCCTCTTTTTGGAATATCTGGACCCCTAAGCGTCCGTGAACTCTAGACTCTGGAAGTCTTATTCATTTCTTGCTGCTAAGAAACGTATTACCTTTCTGCGTATAGTCTGCATTGACCAATACAAAGGATTGTAACCAAAGTACAAACGTTAAATCGTTTCTGGAGTTGTGCTGCAGCAGGGTTTGATATTCTTCTCAGCTGTTCATTCACGGAATTGTGGTGATTTAGAGTTTGCCCTAACACCATAATTTTGCGGGTTCCAAAACATAGTCCATATAACCCTTTCCTTAACTTCCCAATATGATTTGGCCTGCCCTGGTGGTATCCCTCAGGTTGGTCCATGTAGATAGTGACACTGTCATCTAATACACTGTTTAGATATGCATTTGAAATATCCACAGATTCAATGTGTGCCCCAGAGAGTGCTGAGGATCACTCACAATGTGGCCCAGTAGGCAGTTGGAGTGAAATACCTCATTGAAGTCTATGACGCTTATTCAGAAATACAACAAATACGTATGTACAACCTATTTTCCTCAAATTTTATACAATACACTTCAATTCAAACTTATTTTCATATTTCAACATGATTCTCAAATTTTACACAATATACTAGATTAAAACATATTTTGATATTTTGGCATAATTCTCAAAAATAATTGTTTTTTCCCCATTTAGTGGTGGCAACTCCCTTGAGGGAACATCCAAATATCATTGATTCTTTCTTATACAATACTTGTAACATAATTTGAACTATCTTTAATCCCCACCTGGTATTTGTATATCTAAATACCCTATATAATACCAATTATATTCATATATACATTCCTATTATATCCATGTAAATAATTATGTTCATCTCAACCAAATATCTTATCTTTTAAAGTTTATTAAAATATAGAATATATGTTTATATTTATGAAAATTTCACACATCCGAAATCTTTTAAGATATCCAAATTGTAACTCCCTGGCTTTATGTATCATTGAAATTCTGATGTATATCTCATATACATCAGAATATTGTATACTGACATGATTCCGAACAAGCGTCTATGCCAGGATGTTGGCTGTATCCTTTAGCAACGAGACATGCTTTGAATCTGTTGATTGATCCATCCGTGTTCAGTTTTATACAGAACACCCATCTGCATCCAATGGCCTTTTCACTGGGTGGTAGCTCAACAAGTTCCCATGTGCCATTGTCCAATTGGGCTTGTATTTCTGCATCTGTGGCCTCATGTCATTTGTTTGCTTCAGGATGGCGCATAGCTTCCACATAAGTATGTGGCACTTGATTATCCTTAATTGTTGCATTGTATGCCATTTCTAGGGCTTCATGAAGAGTTATCATCTGTGTAGGTGTGTTTCCAGGTGTGTCTAGTTGACCATTGATTGATTCCAGTGCCTGAAGTGTATGTGTTGAGGTGTTGTCACCCCCCTCAGGTGCGGAATCATCACATCCTCATTGGGTGCAAGGTTGAATGTAAGGGTCATGTAATTGGCAATAATCAGTTGAGAGGTCAGTCTGTGTAGATCAGGTCAATCAGTGTAATTGAGGGGGTCAGGGTTGGGTAGAGGGAGTGGTGTTTGCTCATGTGGAGGTTCAGGGGGATCTGTCTCTGGGTCAGTGGTGTCACTTGGCTGATTTTCAGGTTCATCTGGGATATTTGGTGATTGTGGTGTGGAAATGGGTAGTAGTTGTGGATTATTTTCTGGTGATCTGTATAATCCTGGAAATTCAGTTTCATCAAAAATGACATCACATGAAATTATGGTCTATCTTATGTTAGGATCATAACATCACCAGCCCTTGTAACCATCTTCAAATCCCAGGTAGATGCATTTGCATGTGTGGGATTGAAGTCCTGATCAGTTGTCTTTCTGCACATGGACATAGGCATGACAGCCAAATACACATAACATGCTGATGTCTGGTTTATTGCCATGCCAAGCTTCATATAGAGTCATGGTAGGCAGTGCCAATGTGAGGGTCACATTAATGATTCGGGTTAGTAGTCTTAGAGCATCCCCCCATGTTGATGATGGCAGCCATGCTTGTTGTTGCATGGCTATTATTCCCTCCATAAGCATGCAATTTGTGCACTCAGCTATGCTGTTTTGCTGAGGTGTGCCTTTAGTGATGTGCTCGTGGATTATACCATGCTCTGAGAAGTATTTGTCCCATTTTTGGCTAATGTATTCACTGCTTTTGTCATCTCTGAATCATTTGATCTTTTTACCAGTTTGGTTTTCTGCTAGTGCTTTATAAGTAAGGAATGTGCCAAAAGCTTTGTCTTTTGTTTTTAGCAGATGGACCATCCTATACCATGTGCAGTCATCTGTAAACATTACCCAGTATTTATGCCCCATGGTTGTACTGATTGGAAGAGGTCCATGCAGGTCTGATACTACAAGCTGTAGTGGTTTTAATGCTTGGTGACTTGAAGCTTTTGGGAATGGATAGTGGTGTTGTTTGGCAGCAGAGCATGGCTCACAAGAGCTTGGGATTGATATATCTAATTTAATATCAATTCCATAAGCCATTCGTGTTGATTATGGGAGAAAGGGGTTAGGAGAGAGGGGGAACAGGAGCACATAGGAGGCTCAGGAGGTTGAGGGGGAGGTAGGAAAGCAAGGGGAAATGGTTAGGAAGGAAGAGGAGAAGCCCCTGTAAGCTCCACACCCATCAGATCATTCTCCTATATTTCTTTTATATTTTATTTCGTCATTTTTCCCCTATTGGCTCTACCCCCCATTTCATTTTTATCACAAGTTTCTTTCCCATGTTTCAAATGATTCAGGACTTTTATCACATGTTCTAAAGACACATATCTTGTATAAAACATGCTTAGCTAGATATGAAATGGATCAGAGAATTTACTCTCACTTGTTTTTGTTGACTGTGTCTGAACTACTCGTTTCTGGAATAACTCCAGAACAAACTCGAATTTCTTCAAGCCTTTGCATACTCTTCTAAAGTATTGCAACATCTATTTGAATCCCAGTTTGCGAAGCCTAATCTCCACTGGTTGATTTTCTATTAAGCAATTTACTCTCGTTCGAGTCATCTGCTCCTCATCCCTGCTCAAATTGTCAATATCTAGACAGGGACTACACCAAATCTCATCAAATTTCGTACAAGGATACTCCCAAGATATATCTTCAATTTGATTATGCATACATTCAGTTCCCATCACTCCCTCTGTCCCTATTCGAAATCTACTCTCTACACCTCCCCAGCAAGGTGAAATTTTCAACAATTCGGTGGGATATGAGGCACTCAAGGTGTTCGGATCCTATATGGGCCAGCCATTTATGGAGCAGCAATTTGTCTACCATTGCTGTCATGCTGGCATGTGTTTGGTTATCATTTAGTATCGTGACTCCATCAAGGTATCCCACTCCATCCAGTATTGTTGCATATAATTGGGGTCTCCCATTGCATGTGAATGTGATGTGATTCTTGGTGATTTTGATTGCAAACTCATCATGTGTGGACAGATGGAGGACCACCAGTAGATTACTCTGGAGTTCTGGTACGTATAAGACATCTGAGAATTGTATTGCTCCCCCATGACTACCATTGATGTTTGGTCTAAAAATGATATCCCCTTTCCCTTCTGAGTGGACTATGCCATCATTTGCCAGTTGTATAGGTACCTGATAGCTCTTGTAGTTGTGAAGCCAGTATTTGTGTGGGGTCATATGGCTGGTTGCACCAGTGTCTGTATTCCAGCAATAGTCAGGTTGAGAATTGGGAGGAGAAGCTTGTAGACTCGCATTTGTTGCAAGCTCAAGACCATTACTCTGAGGTGGATTGTTTTGAGTACTGTTCATGGCTCTGGCAACCTGGTTCATGTCCTTTTGTCCAATATGCATCAGTTGGAGTTCTGGGTGTGCCATCCAGCATTTGTCATGCTGGTGCCTTCACTTCTTGTAGTATGAGCATATGATGTTGGATGCATCGCCGCCTTTCTTTGTGCAGTTGGTGGCTAGTGTAGAGGCAGATGATATGGCTGATACTTGGCATTTCAGGTCCTCATTATGAAATGCTGCAGTTACTGTCCTGCAGTCGAGCTTTGCTAGCAGCAAGAGAGACAACATGAATGGTCCATACTCAGCATTATCAAGACCAGACATGGCCACGTGAATGCCAATCTTGTTGAATACCTTGTTTGCTGTCATAGTGGATGGTGCAAGTGCTGTGAGGTCATTTGTGGCAGCATTGATGTGTGTGATGTAATCTGTGAGTGGCTTGGAATCCTCCTTCTGGATGTTCAACAGTGTTTGCATGGAGTGATTGTTACGCACTAGGTTTGATTGGGGGTTGGAGATTGGGTCAGAGTTGGAGTGGGAATCAGGGTGCATCATGGGGGTCAGAACAGACTTGGCTTCAGCTTATGTGCTGCACCCTCACTAATACCAGTGTCTGAGATTTCAGAGACAGAGTACGACTTAGATAGTTAGGATTGGACTTAGGAACTAGGTATGATTCAATATTCGAACTGGGGAATAAAGTCCCCAGTTGGGCAACTTAAATACATATTTGAAATCTAATAATAATTACCCTGGTGATGGGTCTCTGAGGCCAACGGCCTTACAAGAGTATGTCTGAGTCCAACAGGGATGGATGTCTGGGTTCCTATGGTGATGCTGATGCATCAATTGGAACCAGAGATGGATGGGTGAGATTGGCAGTGACAATTGGACAGACAATTGGAGACATGATGGTTTCCAAATGGAGTATAGATTTCATGTGTGTGGGGATCTGAGTGGATCAGCTGGGTGTTAATGAATATAGTCATAACAGTGATAATGGCTGTTTGTGGCTTGCGAGCAGTGTGTGTTTTGGAACCTGCAAAATTATGGTGTTAGGGCAAACTCTAAATCACCACAATTCCGTGAATGAACAGCTGAGAAGAATATCAAACCCTGCTGCAGCACAACTCCAGAAACGATTTAACGTTTGTACTTTGGTTACAATCCTTTGTATTGGTCAATGCAGACTATACGCAGAAAGGTAATACGTTTCTTAGCAGCAAGAAATGAATAAGACTTCCAGAGTCTAGAGTTCACGGACGCTTAGGGGTCCAGATATTCCAAAAAGAGGGGAATGCACTTAGAGCTAAAGGAAGTAGGTGGATGAATCCAACCGTCCAACCAGTGGCACTCAGAAGCGGGTAACAGCAATGTGTGAAGTAGTCTAGCAACTGCTTCACACGAGTTCAAGCTTCTAATGCTCTGCAAAGGCAGTACACACTAGTAACTTAAACAAGAGCACTAATGGCAGGACTATCGACAGACAATCTCACCCTGTAGATTCGTAGTCACGTGAGGCAGATACTACACTCACGCCCAAAGCAGGAATATCACTACTTCGAGTGCAATCAAGTACAGTTACACAACTGTAAAAGATCCTTGAACTGGTAATCAACAGTTACTGAGATAGAGGATGACACTGTATGTCACTCTAGTCACACTGGTGTGCAGAAGATGGGTAGAATGTGATGATATGTTATTCTTTCAGAGGCAGAATGGCCTCCTTATATATTGTATTTACAGGGGCTGAGTAATGCTTCTGGAATATTCTACCTATTAATAGATGGAAACTACTGGAAGGTTGTGGAAGGTGGAAGAAAGGGGTAGAATATTCCAAGCCAATCACAGGATCTGATCACAGCACTAACACTGATCAGGAGCTGAATAATGGTTCTGGAAAGTTCTATCTAATAATAGAGGGAAACAGCTAGAATGTTATGGAAAGGGGTAGAATATTCCAAGGCAATCACCTGATTTGATCACCCATCAGCTGATCTGACCCCTGAGCTAGGCACTGATCAGGCAAAAAGAAGGGTGTCCACCCTGTTTTCTGCACTGGTTTGGACAGCCATGGATAGCCACATCTCAGGTGATGATCTCCACGGAAAATAGTGCCCTGAGAGGCTGTGGTTGTTAAGTTACAGAATATTTATTGATCAGAGACATCTGAGCTTGAATTCAGGCCAAATGCCTGGTCCAAAAGGGGAGAGCCGGCTGTGTGAAGGTTTGTGGGTGCCTATGGGTCCACAACTGTAGCACAGCAGAAATAAATGATTCTGAGCTGAGTTCTGCATGGAATATTCCCGAAAAAATATGGAAAAATAGAGAATATTTGAATAAGTCCATTCCAGGTACAAGCATCAAATATATGCTGATATTTAGGAATGGAAAAGCAAGAATAGCACATTGGTGCTGCATAAATGGAATTTGATAGGGAAAAGGTGGTTCCCATACAGACTATGACAACACAGGTGGCTCTGGTATGAGAAACTAGGCAAGTGCCTTGAGAGTATGGGATTTACATGGCTCTGATCTGACTCCAGCATATACATCTGGGAGAACAAATTCACAAGGATTGTAATTCCAGTATTCATCAATGACCTAACACTTGTATCAAACTCAAATGAGGAACTGGATTGCACCAAGAAGGAATTAGCCAAATCATTCAAACTGAGAGACTTAGGACCTACCACCAGTCTTCTTGGTGTCAAGATCAAATACAATCAAAAGAAGTGGACCCTCAAGCTCTCCCAAAGACAATACATAGAGGATGTGTTGGCCTGCTATGAAATGTCAGACTGTAGACCAGTCTCCACCCCAATGGTTGCCGGGACACAACTTAGTACTACAATGAGCCTGTCATCATCAGGTGAAGCAAAATCAATGAAAGGCATCCCATACATGAACCTCATTGGAGCCCTAAACTATTTGGCAGTGGTGATACACCCTGACATTGTGTATACAGTCATGTGCCTTACAAGGTTCAATTCAAATCCTGGACCCAAGCACTGAATAGCAGCGAAACATGTGCTCTATTATCTGAAGGGAACTAAGGATTTACAACTCACTTATGCCCCAACTACACTGTGTGATCCATTTAAAATGTGGGCAGACACAGACCATGGGAGAAACCCAGACAACAGGCGATCAACTACTGGCTACATGGCCAGGATGGGAGGAGGAGCAATCTGTTGGATGAGCAAACTACAACCTGTTGTAACATTATCAACCACCGAGGCTGAATTCATTGCAGCAGCAATGGTGGGAGCAGAGGTAGTTTGGCTAAGAAATTTCCTCAATGAGATGGGAGTACAAATGCCTGGTCCATCATGCGTCTTTATGGATAATCAATCAGCAATGTCAGTGGCAAGGAATCCAGAGCATCATGGATGCATGAAGCATCTCGACCTTCATTATTTCTGGCTTCAGGACAAGGTGGTAGCACAGGAAATAGAAGTGAAATATGTACCCACTGGTGAAATGACAGCTGATCTCCTAACAAAGGCTCTTCCATGAGAAATGGTGGAGCATCATAGAAAGTCGATGGGATTATCTTAGAGAGTATTCACACATCGTGTCAGGGGGGTGTATTAAATGGTGATGTGATATGAGTCATCAGTTTGGTTTCATTTGGTCAGCGGAGTCTGAATGAAGAATGGGATTTGTGGGCTTGTTCTCGCAAACTATTGCCATGAATCCCAGGTATGTAACATTAGTTATTGGTATGGATTTGTGGGCTCATTCTCATGAACTATTGCCACAAATCCATATGGATCACATCTACTATCTTTCACTGCATTTATTAGTGGATTGTATATATACCTGGTCCAATGAGTCCATATTTAATAATGGATCATTTGGATGAATATATAGGAGACTGGTGGGGATGTTCTTCAGTCCATTCTCAGCATGACAGAAGAGGAGAACATGCCTTTTGAAGGATTTCTGGAAGAAGAACTGAAGGAGATGAACCTCATGCACAGACTGAATATTTCCACATCAGCGGTAGAATGTCAAACCATCCACGCAAACTGACCTCAAGCTTGACATGTATAGCATCTGCAGCAAGCATGCACATTGCAATGTCATGCCCTTGAGATCCACAAAATCACTATTTGCAACAACCTCAGTCCATGCATGACAGCTTTTGTGACCACTGCAATGAAGAGCATACCTGGTTCATGAAATATTCT
Organism: Cantharellus purpuraceus; assembly: GCA_025174535.1. Taxonomy (NCBI): domain Eukaryota; kingdom Fungi; phylum Basidiomycota; class Agaricomycetes; order Cantharellales; family Hydnaceae; genus Cantharellus; species Cantharellus purpuraceus. Next base: position 156,290 of record JALBUN010000021.1, read on the forward strand.
GCAACACTTGGCATCAAACATTTGTGCTCATCCTCCAAGATTCTTACATGATCAGCATCACAGGTAAGGGAGACGAGTGCACACTCACTAATCCAAGGCAATGGATTGACTGACTCAAGAAACTTCCATTGCAAACTGACCAAGTTCATCCACCATCATATTGAGGACATCGACTTGGACCATGACAACACCTTAAACTAGTATGGTATGGGTCAGGGCCATGCCATTGCACTCGTCAGGGCCATGTCACTGAGTGCAATGGCATGATAAGTAAATGAGACATGCTCAGTGAATGTAGAGCATGAAGCTGACCTTGGCGCCAGATGTCTGGAATGTGTGCCTTCAGCAATTAAGTGTCTTTTGATGGTGCTCATGCCATGGTAGTGCTGAGAGGACTGTAGGGACAAAGGTGACGTTTCTTAAGACGAAGATTTCGGATGTGTGAAATTTTCATAAATATAAACATATATTCTATATTTTAATAAACTTTAAAAGATGAGATATTTGGTTGAGATGAACATAATTATTTACATGGATATAATAGGAATGTATATATGAATATAATTGGTATTATATAGGGTATTTAGATATACAAATACCAGGTGGGGATTAAAGATAGTTCAAATTATGTTACAAGTATTGTATAAGAAAGAATCAATGATATTTGGATGTTCCCTCAAGGGAGTTGCCACCACTAAATGAGGAAAAAACAATTATTTTTGAGAATTATGCCAAAATATCAAAATATGTTTTAATCTAGTATATTGTGTAAAATTTGAGAATCATGTTGAAATATGAAAATAAGTTTGAATTGAAAGTGTATTGTATAAAATTTGAGGAAAATAGGTTGTACATACGTATTTGTTGTATTTCTGAACAAGCGTCTAAGAGAATGGAAATGAAATCAGACCTGGATATTCCCCCCGAAGCATGATCTCATGTTGGACAAAAGTACTCTATGGTTTGGGAGTGGTGACCAGTGTGGATACAGCATGACTTGCCTTTGAAGGTGGCTCAGCAATGGGGAAAGATTGTCCAGATATATAGACATTGGGGATGTGTCCCATACATGGGTGGCATCAGTATCCGGTTTGACACTTGTTCAGAAATACAACAAATATGTATATACAACCTATTTTCCTCAAATTTTACACAACACACTTAGATTAAAACTTATTTTCATATTTCAACATGATTCTTAAATTTTAAACAATATACTAGATTAAAAACATATTTTGATATTTTGGCATAATTCTCAAAAACAATTGTTTTTTCCCATTTAGTGGTGGCAACTCCCTTGAGGGAACATCCAAATATCATTGATTCTTTCTTATACAATACTTGTAACATAATTTGAACTATCTTTAATCCCCACCTGGTATTTGTATATCTAAATACCCTATATAATACCAATTATATTAATACAGACATTCCTATTATATCCATGTAAATGATTATGTTCATCTCAACCAAATGTCTTATCTTTTAAAGTTTATTAAAATATAGAATATATGTTTATATTTATGAAAATTTCACACATCCAAAATCTTTTAAGATATCCAAATTGTAACTCCCTGGCTTTATATATCATTGAAATTCTGATGTATATGAGATATACATCAGAATATTGTATACTGACATGATTCTGAATAAGTGTCTTTGGATAAGCAGGGTTGGTCGATATGATGGTTGACATTGAGAGGACAGGTATCAATGTATGTAGCCAGTATTGGAGCCTCATCATAGCTTCTGTGGATCTTTGTATCTGCACAAGCATGATCGTTCAATGCTAGAAGACTGCTCTTCTGTGATGTGCTCTCCTGGAGATGTTGGTGAGAGTGCATTCAATAGTGCTGTTGTTAGTTTGAATTCCAACCTTGGATAGGAGACACATTGGAATTTGAATATGCAATAATATGACAGCAATGAAGGTGAGATCAATGGGTTGGGGAGATGCCTAGCAATGAGTATAATTGTTGGCACAATGTGGTCAACAGCTACAATGAAACCAATATACTGAAAGATCATGCTCAGTAGAGATGAAGCCCTCATTATAATAGGGGTTCCAAGGATGTCTCCTGAGGGAGGCTGTGTATGGTGCCAGTGAGATGAATCAGAGGAAAAATAAGGATGCAAGAGGGGACAAGGTGTCCAATATTAGGTCTTTGTGTCCAACCCCACATCCTCCTACGATTCCAAAGATATGGTGTGCCTGATCATATTTGTGTATTCTGACACTGAATTTTAGGTGTCTATTTTGGTGTTCTGGGTGGCAGAGACATGTATTGTGCCAGATAACTGGACACCAGATTGACCCAGGAGTTCAGAGATGTGTTACACACTAGGTCCAATTGAGGGTCAGAGATTGGGTTGGAGGTTAGGTTGGAGGTTGGGTTGGAGTCAGAGAGGAAGTCAGGGTACATTGTGGGGGTCAGAATGGACTTGGCTTCAGCTTATGTGTTGCACCCTCACTAATACCAGTGTCTGAGATTTCAGAGACAGAGTATGACTTAGAGAGTTAGGATCGGACTTAGGAACTAGGCATGATTCAATATTTGGACTGGGGAATGAAGTCCCCAGTTGGGCAACTTAAATACATATTTGAAATCTAATAATAATTACCCCGGTGATGGGTCTCTGAGGCCGATGGCCTTACATGAGTATGTCTGAGTCCAACAGGGATGGATGTCTGGGTTCCTATGGTGATGCTGATGCATCAATTGGAACCGGAGATGGATGGGTGAGATTCATTGGTGGCAGTCAGACAGATAAATGGAGACATGACAGTTTTCAAATGGAGTATAGATTTCATATGTGCAGGGATCTGAGTGGATCAGACAGGGATCTGGGCATTAATGAATATAGTCATAACAGTATATCTCCATTTAAGGCCAAGCCCCTGAGGCCTCATGTCCATGGATTGAATAGGTGAGACGGCTGGGTGCAGTCAGAGTTATACTGAGGTCTGGAGACATATAAAAGGAGGGGCATGATTGAGGTCTTATCCTCAATGATGTCAAACCCTTTGGCAAACATGAGTGTGGCCAAGCTTGAGCAGTTGCTCCTGGCCTGACGGAAGGAAGAGGAAGAGGAGCAGAGATGGAGGGAGGAGGAGGAGGCAGAACAGAGATGGAAGGAGGAGGAGGAAGCGGAACAGAGATGGAAGGAGGCAGAACAGAGATGGAAGAAGGAGGAAGAAGTGGAATGGAGACGGAAGGAGGAGGAGTGTTGAAAAAAGAAATTTCGCCTTGCTGGGGGTGTGTGGAGAGTAGATTTTGAACAGGGACAGAGGCAGTGATGGGAACTGGATGTATGCATAATCAAATTGAAGATATACTTGAGTAGTATCTTCCTACGAAGTTTGATGGGATTTGGTGTGATCTTCGTCTAGATATCAACAATTTGAGCAGGGATCAGGAGCAGATGACTCAAACGAGAGTAAATGCTTAATAGAAAATCAACCAGTGAAGCTTAGGCTTCGCAAACTGGGATTCGAATATATGTTGCAATACTCTGGAGAAGTATACAAAAGATAGTAGAAATATGTGTTCGTTCTGGAGTTATTCCAGAAACGAATAGTTCAGACACAGACAACAGAAACAGATGAGAGGAAATTCTCTAGTCCATTGCATATCTAGCTAGGCATGTTTTATACAAGATATGCATGCTAATAACTCGTGATAAAAGTTCTGTGTCATTTGAAACATGGGAAAGAAACTTGTGATAAAAATGAAATGGGGGATGGAGCCAATAGGGAAAATAACGAAATAAAATATAAAAGAAATATAGGAGAATGATCTGATGTGTGTGGAGCTTACAGGGGCTTCTCCTCTTCCCTCCTAACCATTTCCCCTCGCTTTCCTACCTCCCCCTCAACCTCCTGAGCCTCCTATGTGCTCCTATTCCTCCTATCCCCTCTGTTCCCCCTCTGTTCCCCTCTCCCCTAGAAGTCCGGTCTTCCAAATAACAAGGAGGAGGCAGAATGGAGATGGAAGGAGGAGGAGGAGGAGGAACAGAGACAGAAGGAGGAGGAGCAGGTGGAATGGAGATGGAAGGAGGAGGAGGAGGAGCGGAGATGGAAGGAGGAGGTGGAGATGGAATGGAGAAGGAAGGAGGAAGAAGTGAAAGCCAAGTTGTTGGAAATTTCGCCTTGCTGGGGAGGTGTAGAGAGTAGATTTCGAATAATGACAGAGGGAGTGATGGGAACTGGGTGTATGCGTAGTAGAATTGAGGATATATCTTGGGAGTATCCTCGTACGAAATTTGATGAGATTTGGTGTAGTCCTCGTCTAGATATTGACAATTTGAGCAGGGATCAGGAGCAGATGACTCGAACGAGAGTAAATGCTTAATATAAAATCAACCAGTGGAGCTTAGGCTTCGCAAACTGGGATTCGAATAGATGTTGCAATACTTTAGAGAAGTATGCAAAAGATAGTAGGAATACGTGTTTGTTCTGGAGTTATTCCAGAAACGAGTAGTTCAGACACAGTCAACAAAAACAAGTGAGAGTAAATTCTCTGATCCATTTCATATCTAGCTAAGCGTGTTTTATACAAGATATGTGTCTTTAGAACATGTGATAAAAGTCCTGAATCATTTGAAACATGGGAAGGAAACTTGTGATAAAAACGAAATGGGGGGTGGAGCCAATAGGGAAAAATGATGAAATAAAATATAAAAGAAATATAGGAGAATGATCTGATGGGTGTGGAGCTTACAGGGGCTTCTCCTCTTCCCTCCTAACCATTTCCCCTTGCTTTCCTACCTCCCCCTCAACCTCCTGAGCCTCCTATGTGCTCCTGTCCCCTCTCTCCTAACCCCTTTCTCCCATAATCAATATGCCCCCTCAAGCACAGCAAATACTAAGTGAAGCGAGTAGGTGCTGGTGCTTGCGTGGAGATAGTGGTTTGGTGAGGATGTCTGCTGGATTTTCATGTGTAGGGATGTAGTGCAAGATGATGTTGCCCTTCGAGACCTGATCACGTGTGTAGTGATAATGTGTATCGATATGCTTGGTTCGATTGTTGTTGACGTCATTGTTGGCAAACATGATGAAGGATTGATTGTCAGTAAAGACGGGGATTGGGGTGAAGACGTGCGAAAAATCCTGTCCCAATCTTATCAACCATATCCCCTCCGCTGATGCAAACGATCCCACAATGAGCTCGGATTCCATCGATGATCGTGAGACGCAAGTCTGTTTCTTTGAAGCCCAGGAAAGGGGTGCACCATTGTATGTGAAAATCCAGCCAGTTGTTGATTTACGATCATTAACATCGCCTGCGAAATCTGCATCTGTGAAACCTGCGAGGTTATGTGCGTATCCTTGAACCCCCTTTCCATCTTTCTGAAAGAGAATGCCATAGTTCGCCGTGTGTTGTAGATATTGAACAATTCTCTTCACAGCTTCCCAGTGATCGGCTGTGGGTTGTGACGTAAACTGAGTACACTTGTTTGTGGCGTACGCAACATGCAATACCTTTTCAGGTGGACAGGATATGAAGGAACCAATGAAGAAACCTCCTGGCTACCTGCCTTGGAACTAGGACATGTGATGGATCATCTCTGATTTCCATATGGCCTATTCTCATAAACCCAGCCCTACATCATTTTAATTTGCTCCAGTTATCTCCAAGAAAACTATCCATTCATTATACACCACATTTTCTAACTACATCATGCCTCCACAACCTCTGACTCCCCAGCATCTGACTCCTCAGACTCTCCATTCATGGTACCCTCCTTCTCCAAAACCTCAGCCTCTGGCTCCATCTCCATGATCAACCTATCTATGGCTTCCAGTGCCCACACCCTCTCATCATCCGACCCATGGTAGTTCTCTGATGTACTCCAAGACCCTGCAGAGTCTGTGTCCAAATCCAAATCATTAACCACAACCAGATCCTCCATCCTCAGTGCAATTATCTCCTTATAGAGCAGTCCCAAACTATGATTAATTGCATACTCATGGAACAAGTTATTAAGCTCTCCAATTTGAGCTTCAATGCCTTGGAGGGCATTGGTGTTACTCCTCACTTGCTCATTGGTATCAATCAAACAGTGAGCCACAGCAGCTGTATGAATTCTGATATCTTGCACAGCTTCGATCAAGGCAGGAGAGATCATTCCACAGCAGGACTGGTACTTACAGTCCTCCGATGCTTGGGAGAAGGTTCCACTGCACTACTGCCCTCCTCACAATCATGCTTCCAATGCAGAGGAGCACTACCTTTCACCTTGCATTTCAGCTAATTTGATTGGCACACAAGGCAAGAATGGGATTTCCCCAACTAAAATAATAATCAGTATTATACAAATCTACCATCACCGTTCACTCACTATTGCCCACTTGCACACATCATCATGCTTTATGCACATATTACATATGAGGTCCAGTTCAGACTCCTCATTCAGGTCCCAGATGACCTCCTTGCCTTCAATGGCCACCTTTGTCAAGGCCCTCTTCTTTACAGCCTCCACCCTGACTCAGACAACTTCAGCAGCCCTCATGCAAGCTGCCTCCTCTCTCCTTATCCTCTTTCTTCTTCCACCTTCTTTTTCTCTGTGGCATCAGCCTCTGTGATTGACTTGTCCAATTCAGTGCATTGCTGGTGAAGTTCATCTGCAGAGGGTATGGTGGTAAGAGGCAAGGAGGGAACAACACACATTTTAATAATTGGCCCAGCCTCATGCACCAATTTAAATGCATATAGCTGACTAAGATCTCATGGGCTTGATCTAGAAGGGAGATACTGTTACATTCTATAATATCAAGTCCAATCTCCAGACTCTATCTCCATCTCCTTCTGCTCCACCTCTGTCAACTCCATCTCCATCAAACCCAAACTCTGTTATTGTTCTCTATATAAGTAGTTTTCCTTTTATGAGTTACAACAAACCTTTATCTTTTATATTGCTCAAGTCCAAACTCCAAACTCCTTTCTGTGTTGTATTTCACATCTGTCTTATTGTCCTATCACTTTTAGTTTTATCATTCAATTCTTCACATACTTATATGGGTTACTCTCTGTATGTTACAGCAGTTCATATATCAACTAAGATTTCCCCCATCAACTTCTTTGGTTGCTAGCTTCTTGACAAGTACCCTCTTGACAAGTTGAACTCTGGATCCCTGATCCAACTCCATACTCCAAACTCTGAAATATTGGACTGATGATCTGAGGGGGTGCAACACACAAGTTGAAGCCAAGTCCACTCAATCCAACTCAATAGTTATTGTCCCACTCTGTCTCCGGTTGAACTGGAACAGTGAAGTCCCCTCCTTCCCCTCACTAGCATCTAAACTCTGGTTACTCCATTGAACCCCTAGTATCCAGTCCTTAACACAGCATCTGGATCCAGATAGCCATAGAACCCAGTCCAGTCCAGACAGGAAGGGATGTCTGTTGTGCAGGAAACGTAGAACTGTTCATAGTGTTGATTAAAATCATTAAGAGGTGTTGGTGAAGTCACTGGGAACTGGACTAAGACTTAATTGCATGTTGACAATGAAAGCTGAGCTGATGGCTGAGAACAGACCAGCCTGAATGATGTGTCTGAATTAAGTTCAAGTGAATGTGTGGAGCACATACCAATATCAGCAGCACATCCAGGTCACTGCTGTGTCTCTTGATCAGCTCATCAGAAATACAACAAATACATATATACAACCTATTTTCCTCAAATTTTACACAATACACTTCAATTCAAACTTATTTTCATATTTCAACATGATTCTCAAATTTTACACAATATACTAGATTAAAACATATTTTGATATTTTGGCATAATTCTTAAAAATAATTGCTTTTTTCCCATTTAGTGGTGGCAACTCTCTTGAGGGAACATCCAAATATCATTGATTCTTTCTTATACAATACTTGTAACATAATTTAAACTATCTTTAATCCCCACCTAGTATTTGTATATCTAAATATCCTATATAATACCAATTATATTAATACATACATTCCTATTATATCCATGTAAATGATTATGTTCATCTCATCCAAATATCTTATCTTTTAAAGTTATTAAAATATAGAATATATGTTTATATTTATGAAAATTTCACACATCCAAAATCTTTTAAGATATCCAAATTGTAACTCCCTGGCTTTATGTTTCATTGAAATTCTGATGGTGGTAGCAGCATAGAGCTCCGCCCTTTTGTGAGCTTTGACTGTGGCTACCCAAGCCATCTCCTCATAGCAATTTGAGATTGGATCCAGCTCCATATCCATCCCAACATCCACACCTGCCTCTGGCTCTGCATTTGCATCAAGCTCCATATTGGCATCAGGGTCCACCTCCACCTCTGCCCTCTCCGCCTCCACCACGTCATCTTCCTCAGCTGCACCCACCACAAATAACAGCCATGACTGCAGGTGTAATGGTGAGTCCACCATAGGGACAGTTGTCGGACAGGTTGACTCCATCTGTGTAATTGAGATAATGGTGACCTCAGGGGTCCCTGCCCATATTGGCACACTCAGACTCCCCAAGTGACTGGTTACCCCTGCCCCGGTCGCCTCCTCCTCTACCTCTATGGTGGCTTCTAGCTCGTGCACCTGCTCTTCCACTTCCTTGAGTCTCACAGCCTCCATTGCAGCTGCAAGTTCTTTGACCCTGCAGGCTTGCTCAGCTTTCACTTCTTCCTCCTTCCTTCTCCATTCCATCTCCGCCTCCTCCTTCCATCTCCGCCTCCTCCTTCCATCTCCGCCTCCTCCTTCCATCTCCGCCTCCTCCTTTCATCTCCGCTCCTCCTCCTCCTTCCATCTCCATTCTGCCTCCTCCTCCTCCTTCTGTCTCCATTCTGCTTCCTCCTCCTCCTTCCATCTCCATTCTGCCTCCTCCTCCCTCCATCTCTGCTCCTCTTCCTCTTCCTTCCATCAGGCCAAGAGCAACTGCTCAAGCTCAGCCACACTCATGTTTGCCAAAGGGTTTGACATCATTGAGGATAAGACCTCAATCATGCCCCTCCTTTTATATGTCTCCAGACCCCAGTATAACTCTGACTGCACCCAACCGTCTCACCTATTCAATCCACAGACATGAGGCCTCAGGGGCTTGGCCTTAAATGGAGATATACTGTTATGATATTTATTAATGCCCAGATCCCTGTCTGATCCACTCAGATCCCCATGCATATGAAATCTATACTCCATTTGGAAACCATCATGTCTCCATCTATCTGTCCAATTGTCACTGCCAAATCTCACCCATCCATCTCCAGTTCTGATTGATGCATCAGCATCACCATAGGAACCTGGACATCCATCCCTGTTGGACTCAGACATACTCATGTAAGGCCATCGGCCTCGGAGACCCATCACCAGAGTAATTATTATTAGATTTCAAATATGTATTTAAGTTGCCCAACTGGGGACTTCATCCCCAGTTCAAATATCAAATCATGCCTAGTTCCAAGTCCAATCCTAACTCTCTAAGTCGTACTCCATCTCTGAAATCTCAGACACTGGTATTAGTGAGGGCACAGCACATGAGCTGAAGCCAAGTCTGTCCTGACCCCTCTCCAACTCCAACCCAATCTCCGACCCCCAATCGGACCTAGTGCATAACAGCACCAGATTTTAGTGCATATCAGTTTTGGAGCAGTAAAATCACTCAAAACTTGAAATTTAGCTATTGGAATGGATGTTGACACTAATTCTGCTATTACCCAATATGTGGCTTGCATACAGGGGAAGCAGCATGTCAAACCATTCCCAATGCATGCTGAGGGTACTGTGAATGAAATTTGATCTAATTGTCTCTGATGTATGGGAACCATCAATTACAGAAGGCTGTGAGGGCGACGCTGATGACGAGGCCACAACAACAAGATACTCAATAAGTGAGAGCCGATAAGAAATAATGCCAGCTAGTACAGCAGATATCCTCAGTCTATACAGCTGTTTCTGATAAATACATGGGACTTACCTGATACAGCAGATATCCTCAGAGATCAAGCTGAGGGGATCACACTGCACCAAGGTGAGTCTTTATACTAAATGATGGAGATGGATAGGAGAACCAAGATAGGGGAGGAAGGATAGGGGAAGTGATAGGGGCAATGAAATAGGGGAGATGCATCCTGACAGGCTGCGCTGATAGGGGTGTCAAGAGAAAATACTAAAAATAGAATATGACTTATTTGAACCCTGACAAAGGCCCTGCACATGAGAGTTATTTTTATTTATTTACCAATGCTAAAACCAGATATACAGTTTTATATTTTAGCTACACCAAAGATGTCATATTGGACCAATTCAAGGACTATGAAGCTTTCCTTGAAAACCACATGAATTTCAAAATCAAAATTTTGCATAGTGATGGTGGTGGTGAATATATGAATGCTGTATTCAAGTCTTTCTGTGCAGTGAACAGCATTATTATGTAACTCACCACCCCATATTCACCTGCCCAGAATGGTATCATGGAGTGCCTTAATCAAACCTTACTTGAACATGCTAGGGCTATGTTAATTGCCGGCAATTACTTAAATTGCTATGAGCAGAAGCCATTGCCTACACATGCTATATTAAAAATAGAGCATCTACCAAGGCCTTAGGCTATGACATCACACCCTATCAAGCTCTGTTTGGTCACAAACCAAACTTATCTAGATTACAAGAGTTTGGTCAAAAATGCTAGATACACATACCTGACCAGCAATGCTCCAAGCTCAATCCAAAAGCAGAAGTGCATATCTTTACTGGTGTAGCTGAGAATGCCAAGGTCTGGCATTACTATAATACATGATCATGTCATGTGCAAACCTCATGTACAATCACATTTGAAGCCAGCCAACCACCTACCCTTACAGTCCCAGACCCTGATGATGATGATCCAATTGGAGAGAAGCCAACACTGGTGCAATTGGCACCAGCTCCAACTCCAGCTCCAGTCCCTCCAGTTGTTGAGTCACTGCTGTTATCTGAATCAACTCCAGCAGCTCCAGTGCCAAGCAGTCACACAGAACCAGAGTCACATTGCAGTTCTCATATTGCCACACAATCTGCAGCACCAGATTATCAACACATGGACCATGGAAATCAGATTGATTGCACACTTCATACAACTGATGTCATTGATCCTGTGGTGCCACCATATGCATATGCAGATGTGCAAATGTGAATTGATTTTCCAATTTGGAAACAGGCTATGGATGTTGAAATGGTGTTACCGACAAGCTGCATATATTTAGGAGAAGTCTAAAATTCCATATTTCAACTCACCTGTTCTGAATAAGTCCAAGCACAGGTGAAAGTGTAGGCTAAAGAACAAGTTGGAGTGGCACAGCAGCAGATACCAATGTGTGACATACTCTCAAGCTCTAGTGCATCTGGTTAACAATGGCATAGAGATTGATACATTGACATACCAAAGTCAAGATCATGTTAGAAAGACTGAGAGTCAGCACAAATCTGATAATAATCAATTCAGGAGTCAGTGATGATGATAGTGGATGAAGTACCCAAATCTCATCAGACCTGATATGCATGTCTATCTGTGAGAGTTGTACTGTAATGGAAATGATGACTTACTTTGCTGGGCCAGTAGATGTGTAAGCTTATTTGGAAGTGAGTCCAATATGAATTTTTGGACTTACCTCTGGGGGGAATAGAGCCAGACTTCTGGGGAGAAAGGAGGAGAGGGGGACAGGGGTACAGGAGCATATAGGAGGCTCAGGAGGTTTGGAGGGGTGAACGGGGTGAACGGGAACAGTTACAAGGATGTTATAGGGAACAGGGGAAGCCCCTGTGAGTTCCAGGCCATTCCAGACATTCCATTATTTTTTATTTTCATTATCTCCTCATCATGGACTATCCCCTCCATCATCATTTCATCACATATTCTATCATTGGGATAGAACATTTACAAAGGACTTTTACATTCATGAAGCCCCTTATCATGTATAAATTACACTTGTATTGCCCTTGAACAATTTAGAGTAATTATCTCTCATCATTCTTGTCTGTGTGTTTAACCTATTCATATCTGGAATAACTCCAGAAAAAATGTGTATTTCTACTAGCTTTTGCATATTCTATTAGAATATTGCATACTCTATCCTAATTGTGAATTATGAAGCCATATGGTCACTGGCTATTTTTCTATTGAGCATTTACTCATATCCAAGTCATCTGCTCCTGCTGCTTGCTCAAATCATTGATATCTAGACAAAGACTCAACCAAGTTACTTCAGATTTTGTAGGAAAATACTATTCAACTGTATCTTCCATTTGAATATGCATACACCCGGTTCCCATCACTCCCTTAGTCACTATTTGTCATCTACCCTACACTCCCCCACAGCAAGGCGATTTTACACTATTCTCAACATAAGCAATAGCTTGTTCCAAGCTGATCATTTGTAGACTCTCCACATTCTGAATGTGCCAGCAAGTGTTACAGCAACTACTATCATGTTAAATAATATGATTGCCATTGAGTCAACATCCTCCACTAAAAGAAGGAATCAACCATGTCAGTTTCACATGTCTTACATCTGTGGAATCATTGAGCACAGTTCATTTGAGACTATGCTGTACTTACATGCCGATAGTGTGAAGTTGGGCACTGGTGATGTCACACCCATCCAAGATTGCTATTGCCTATAATGGGGTCTGCCATGCCTGTTTACATAAATGCAGACATGTGCATGTACCAGTTCAGATGTGATGGCGCAACCTCCAAGAACTCTGAGAACAATCAATATTACCCTCTTCTGATCAGTAACCACATATGCCTGACCCAGGAGGAGCCCTGCATTATTCTCACTTCAATGATCTATTGATGCAAAGGAAAATCACCTTGAATGCCAACAAGTGGAAAGAAGCTGAGAACATCCACAAAATGAAGAAAGCCATCACATGTCCTACTATGTATGAATTTTTGCACTATAAAAGTTGCTCTTCAACTTACTATGCCATGCATCATGTGTCATCTATGTGCATGAATGCAAGTCAACAGGAAGAGATCTGAACTGATGTGAAATTGAAATATTCCCCAAATATGTTTAGTGAGAATAACAATAGTGCAAGGTATTGTGCCAGAAAATACAGGGCTGTGCCCAGTTTAATCAATTTATTCCAGATATATTGAATCTCATGTGAGGTTGTCAGAAATGTGTCATAGGAAAGGAGAGCTGTTTCGAGTGGAAAACCTTTAGCTAGGTCATGCACATGAGCTTACAGCTCACCGAGGGCAACAATCTGGGCATAATTGACAGCCATACTGATACCATATATATATATTTAATGAAAATAACTGTGCATATAGTGAGATGTGATGCACTTATCTGATGCTGCTTGAATTGCTGCCTGTTCTGTCTGAGATGCCATGCCAATGGAACGATACAGGGAGAGGTATACTAAGTGCACTACAAGGGGCTCATATATCTCCTAAAATTAAACAGTGATATTTGTCTGACATCCTGTTATCAACGGCTACAAACAGCTATGCCTACAGCCACAAGGCTGAAAATAATTCGACCTCATGGCCAGTGATGTTCTGTCAGAAGGCTTTGGCACATGTGGCACATCAACTTCATTCTACGCAAGTATCGCATTGAATGGAACTGTCTGCACCGCCTGATCTCAGATATTCGGTAGAAGGTTCACAAACAAGACATTCTTACCGATACCAATGAGGGTAAACCAGAAGGTTTGTGCACAGCATACGGACTGATGTTTCCACAATTAAAGCTGATTCACCATCTGTAGTTAATTTCTTTCACACTATGTTGACAACAACATGCGCATCTATGAAATTTGAAGTCTGATTCAGTATACGTCCCATCTCAGATATAGGGGAACATACGAAGCGGGCTGTCATGGAAGCTGCTATATAAGATTTGCAACAGGTGGAAACCTAATCTTTTATCAGTTTCAGGATCTATACACAGAATATACGTGTGCACCTACGCGTTCACTAAGCCTCTGATCGTTCATCGTGATTGGTGGCGCCAGTAAATCCGCAGAATATAGCAAAATAACATCACGGAGAGATCCATTAGGGCGTTCGAAAGAAGAGTAAGTATTAGGAAATGATGGATTTCAGCCTCAGGTTCCCCAGGATACCACAACGGACATAGTTGGAAGCACCCTATGATCCTTATCAAGTGGCTGAGACGATATGGCCAAAATAAAGAGAAATAAGTCAATTTCAGCGCACGCGCCAGGGTCGCCGAGATCAGATGCGGTCCCTTGGCTCCTGGTGACAGATCTTCGGTGTCGGTGCTAGTGACAAACGTAGCTTCCGTATGGACGTTCAGAATCTCGTGATATATCAGCAGAAGCATAGCATGTTTGAAAGACGATTCATGGAAGCGGCAGGAGCTGAGGGCGTAGCTTGGTTCAGATTATCTGTATGGCTGGCATACCTCACGACGAGTAGAGTGACATCAAGTGTTTTTGTGAACTCACAGACAACCGTGACACACGCCCATGAGATACCTATTCCACCAAACTCACCGTTGACGGAAACTCCACGTGAAACGTGGCCGCCCCGGAATTGATCGGATCATCATGCTGAATAAGCAAGAGGGCGTCTGCAAACTGGACGTTGCCACTGGCGAGTCCTCCTGTGTTTTGACTGTGTACGTATTATTGTGAGTCTTACCATTCCCATTCATCCGTGACATATCTGAGCGAGCATCATACTTGTCTTGGAGATCGGGAAATCATCCTGGATCACACGCGCACCCACTCAAGTGCCGAAGAGTTGGCGTCACTGTCGTCGTCTGGTTTCCGATGGTTAGAGTCTTGGTAGTTTTTGGAGGTCGGGGAGCTGTAATGGATCAGCATTCCACCATCGCTTCCTCCATCCACATTCCAGGGCGTACTGATGTGCAAGATGCTTCGACCACCCCTGCCATTCAGTGCCATCCATGACCCATCGGGTGTGCGAGAGAGTGGTCATGTTCTTGATCCTGACAGAAGCTAGGCGGCATGTTCGAATGTACGGAGAGCGGCCACGACGAGGGGTTCCTTGTGCAGATATGTTCCCGTGACCTGGAAGAACGCAATCATGTCTAGCTGTTTGAGTGACGAGAAAGTGATAATGAAATGACAAGCTCACTAATACGTACCCACCAGAATCTCACATCCCCTTCACCATCGCCCCCTCCGGTTTCCCAGGTAGCTAAGCATGGAATTCCCACCGTACCTCAACCAAGATCTAACACGCAGGACACGCAGGACACGCAGTCCGACGGGGGGACGACTTTGAAATAAAACCAATGCAGAGACGATGCGCAATCGTCTCATCAATCCAGCATTCTTCGAGTACGTTTTGTAAACAGATCGAGAATATTGTGAAATTATATCCGGCCTGTCCAATACAAAAGTACTATACCGCATACCTATTGAAACATCAAGTGATTTCTGAGACAGGGATTAATGTGAATAAATATTCAAACGCCCCCATACTCGGCCCTCCAAGTGACAGGATAATCGTGTGAATTGTTTACTGTAAATTCATTCTATCAGCACCAACCGAACATGACGGACAAATGGTCCGCCACTGCGCCTCCAAAGTAATTTCAGCCGCCTGTGGCTGGAACTGGATTTCTTCAAGTTCAATATCATTTTCTGTCGTCTCTGCCTGCATATCCGACTCTGCAGACTCGACCGTTTCCCGCGATACAACACACTCATCGACGGGGGAATCTCCAAACTCTGCCATCACAGCGTCGTGAATACTTTGCGTGGCCGCATGGAAACTCCCAAGGGTATTAGTAGGAATGCCCCGGGAGGTGGTGCTATTGGGGTGCGCGTTTCTTCTTTGGAGGTCAAGGTGGAAGCGGCAGATGGTGATGACTGACAAGCTGCATATATTTAGTAGAAGTCTGAAATTTCGCATTCCGACTCACCTCTGCTGAAGAGGTCCAAGCACAGGTGCAAGTGTAGGCTAAAGAACAAGTTGGAGCGGCACAGCAGCAGATACCAATGTGTGACATACTCTCAAGATCTAGTGCATCCGGTTAACGATGGCATAGAGATTGACACATTGACATACCAATATCAAGATCGTGTCAGCAAGAGTGAGCGTCAACACAAATCTGATAATAATCAATTCAGGAGTCGGTGACGGTGATAGCGGATGAAGTACCCGAATCTCATCAGACCTAATATTCTATCTGTGAGAGTTGTACTGTAATGGAAACGATGACTTACTTTGCTGGGCCAGTAGATGTGTAAGCGATAGCTTGTTCCAAGCTGATCGTTTGTAGACTCTCCACGTTCCGATTGTGCCGGCGAGTGTTACAGCAACTACTACTGTGTCAAACAATATGGCCGCGATCCCGTTGACGTCATCCACTAAAAGAAGGGAATCAACCATGTCATGATATATATTAGTTTCACGTGTCTTACGTCTGGTGAATCATTGAGCATGGTTTATTTCAGACTATGCTGTACTTATATGGCGATAGTGCGGAATTGTGCACTGGTGACATCACATCTATTTAAGATTGCTACTGCCTATAATGGGTGTCTGTCACGCCTGTTCATATAAATATAGAGATGTACACATACTAGTTGCGATATGATGGTGAAACCTCCGAGAACTCCGAGAACAACTAATACCACCCTCTTCCGATCGGTAATCGCATATGCTCGACCTAGGAGGAGTCCTGTATTATTCTCGCTTTAATGATCTATTGATGTAAAGGAAAATCATCTTGAATGCCGACGAGTGGGAAGAAGCTGAGAACATCCACAAAGTGAAGAAAGCCATCACATGTGCTAATATGTATGAATTTCTGCGCTACAAAGGTTTCTCTCCAACTTACTGCGCCATGCATCATGTGTCATCGATGTGTATGAATGCAAGTCACAGGAACAGACCTGAACTGATGTGAAATTGAAAAAAACCACAAATATGTCTAGCGAGAAAAACAGTAGCATGGGGTATCGTGCCAGAAAATACAGGGCTGTCCCCAGTTTGAACGATTTGTTCCAGATATAGTGAATCTCATGTGATATTGTCAGAAATGTGTCGTAGGAAAGGAGAGCTGGTTGGGGCGGAAAGCTGTTAGCTAGGTTGCGCACACGAGCCTTCGGCGCACCGAGGGCAACTACCAAGGTGTAATTAAGAATCATACTGATACCAAACAATAAACTCAAAAATCACTGTGCATATAGTGAGAGGCGACGCACGTATCTGACGCTGCTTCAATTGCTGCCTGTTCTGTCTGTGCTGCCATATTGATGGAATGATAAAGGGAAAGGTACACCAAGTGGACTAGACTATCAGTATGCGATGGGTAGAACGCTACAAGGGGCTCATATATATATACTGATATCCAGGAGTGCTATGTGACATCCTGGTATCAATAACAACGAACACTAGGCATGAAGCCGAAAATGGTTTGACCTCATGGCCAGTGATGTTTCTTCAGAAGGCTCACATGTAGAACATCAACTCCATCCTACCTAGGTATCGCCTGTTTCTATGGCCTGATCTCAGTTATTAGGTCGAAGACTCGCAAACAAGATATTCTTACCGATAGCAACCGCGGGAAAACTAGCAGATCTGTGCACAGCGTATGGATTGATGTTCAAAATGAGAGCCGATTCCTTGTCTGTAGTTAGGTTCTTTGGAACTATGTTACCAACAGCCTACGCTTCTATGGAATTTGAAGTCTGATTCAGCATACGTGGCATCTCGGATATAAGGGAACGCACCGAGTGAGGTGTCGTGGTATACTGGCTGCTACATAAGACTTGAAACATGTGGAAACCTAATATTTTATCAGTTTCAGTGTCTATACACAGAATACACGTGTGCACCTACTAGTTCACTAAGCCTCTGATTGTTAATCATATGTGGTGGTGCCAGTAAATCGGAAGAATATAGAAAAATAACATCACGGAGAGACCCATTAGGGCGTTCGAAAGAAGAATAGGTATTGCGAAATGATGCTTCAAGTCTCAGGCTCCCCAGGATACGATAACGGATACGGTTGGAGGTACCTGGTGGATCCTCATCAAGAGGCCAATGTGATATCGCAAAATGTAGAGAAAATCAGCAAAGCCTGTGAGTCTAGCATACGCTATACCAACATTGAACAGTGGCTGTATCAGCGAACGCGTGAGGTCGCCGAAATCAGATGCGATCCCTTGGCTACTAGTGACAGATCTTCGGTGTTCGTGTTGGTGACAAATTTAGCTTCTATATTGACGTTCAAAATCTCGTGATATATCAGCAGAAGGATGGCATATTTGAAAAACGATTCATGGAAGCGGCAGCAGCTGAGGGCGCAGTCAGATTGTCTGGATGGCTGACATACAGTTTTGTGAACTCGCAGAGCACCGTGACACACACCCATGCGATACCTATTACACCAAACTCATCGTTGACGGAAACCCCATGTGAAACGTGGCCGCCCCGGAATTAACCGGATCACAGTTTAGTCCTGCTTCACAACCTTTCACTGTCTCTTCATGTTCGGTCAGAGCTTGTTTCACCCAAACCTCCTTTCTACCTCTCACAGAATTGTACTCTTCAAATTACGACACTAACAAGTATGATCCCGACTCCTTTTTCCCAAGGTCCCCAACAGATATGGTTGTCTTCTCATCCTCCCATCCTCCGCCTTCCTGAGTAAATTTTTGACCCTCAACCTGTGAAACAATGTGCCAGTATCTTTTTCACCTTTGCCGCCTGTATCCAACACATCCTGGGGTTCTCCCCAACATACAAGTAAACTGCAATTGTTCCCTTCGGCCTCGTTTTCTTTGCTCCGCCTTCAAAGAAGCATCTGAGTTTGTTATCTCCAATGATGCCGTTAACTGACATAGTGGAGTGTTGGAGATACGCATGGCCTTGTCTTGGTCGCCTTTGCATTTTTTGTCGAAAGTGGCTGGATTCTCGCGTTATGTGGTTCCTGGTCACAGTCTTGAAAGTGGTTGGGATTGCTGGGTCTAAGTATAAAGTCCAGCTTTGGATCACGAACCAATAATAAACATATCCGAATCCATATTTATATTGTGATTGAACCCACAACATTCATATTTTATGCCGTACTTGGACTCCAATCATATGTAATTATATCATGTACATGAATCCATCACTTATTTCGGTCAGGTCACGTCCACTTAGGCACTGAGTCGTAGTTTAATATATAACTACCTTTCAGTTGGAGCAGTGAGCACGCTCACCGTGTTTTTACTTCCAAATCACTCCATATGACTTCCACATATGAAAAAGGGTACATTAAGGCCAGGTGAAGGTTGCGAGTCATTTCCGTACGCAACTATTGATATTATTGGTCCAAGACTGATCAGTCCCCCAAACGGCCAAGGGACCAGGAACCACACGATACCTGTACCAATACAATCATACACCAAAAATGACGATGACAACAACAACCAAATAATCACACCCCTTACTTACTACCCTCCTCATATATCCTTAAACGCTCCAACGCCTCCCTGTCCTCCCTTTGACATACCTCCTTCACACTCTCTGATCTAACATCGATCGTACATGCAAAGGGGTGTGGACGACAGTTAAACCCACTCGTGTACCCAGTTTCCATGGAAGCGTCGGGTGGGAGCGTGGAGCTTGTGGAGGGGTCTGTTGCAGGGTAGAATGTGAAGGCCCAGATGATACGGGCGGTGGTAATATAGAGGGCTATGAATGTTGTTATATTTTGGGGAGAGTGGAGGGGAAGAAGTAAGTCAGTGGTAAATTGGATTTGGCAGCAAAGAATGGTGGTGGAAACTAGACGTACAGCGTTCTGCGAGATATGTGCCGGGACAGATCCTGGACACGATAAGCTATTGTAAGTTGGATAAACTTGTTTGATGGTTCACAGACGCACCGCATTCCCCAACCGAAAGCACTGATGCCTTATATAGAGTCACGTCGCAAGCAATAATCGAGACACGCACTTGTGGCCTTTTCCTCCTGTCCCAGGGTACACTTTTCCATTCGTGAATCTCTCCGGCTGATAATGACGATGGTGTGAGAGCGGCTTCCGCAAGCCCCTGCATTGGGTTCATATGAATGGACCACAAGTTCCCCAAGCTACATATCCCATGTCGCATGTCCCAAGGTCAGCCTCGCGATCTCGACTTGCAAGACAAGTGGTCAAGAGCCTGAGGCGACTTACATTGTAGCAACCTTGGGTATGAAGTACTCCTTTCCGTCGTAGACGAAGACTCGTCTTCGGAAATGGCGTGAGGAGTGCCGCCTAGGACCGCAACAGGCTGCCAACGCCACTGATTTTTGACCATAAAGCAGACGTGCAGTGCAACGTATAAGTAAATGTACGTACCGTTTCTTTGATGATCGCCTTCACAGTTCCGAAAAGAAAAGGGCGTCACAAAGAAGCTGTTTTATCAAAGAAATTCACCGACCTGTAGATAAGGCAACTGAGCCTCATCCTCCCACGTCGGCGACCGCGTTTGTCCGACGACACGGTCCATCCCCTCATGAGCCTTTTTCCGCACGTCCGGATGTAGCACCAACGCCAAGACGAGCGACTGCAGCGTGGCTGAGGTGGTATCAACACCCGCGGCGAAAACAGTCCCGGGCTGTTGGTAGAGTTCATCGTCGGCGAGATCAGCATGCTTGGCTCGCTGCTCGAGAAGTTGCTTGCGTAGCTGAATAGATGTACGGAAAATAAATTAGCACTCGGGGTTGGCCACATCGAGTGGTTGAGCAGGGATGATGAAGAACACGTGCCTGGGAGGTGAGACACCCACCGCGATCTTGGTCCGGACCTCTTCAATGAGCGATGCGAGGTGGGTGCGACTCGACTGGCGACATTCCAGTGCCAGACGTTTTATCTCGCTGCGAGGGCAGAAATCGAAGGGCGGGGATGGTTTCGTACCTTGCATCATAAAATGGATGAAAAGACGTAAATGGGGACCATGTTATTTCTCACATTGTGCTCCTGGTACGTTGACCCGGAGTAAGAAGTCATTTCTGGATATGAGTTTCTGATAAGCAGCGTCGGTGCGAGTGTCGATGATTCGTCGACCATAAGCGATGAGAACGACTGAGCTTGCAGTGTATCTTTGCAGTGTTAGCTTTCGTATGCAAGGAGTAGTAGTGTATGCACATGCCTGAAAATGCTTTCATACCGATCAGCTGGAAAACAATGATCAGTGCCCACTGTCGACACCTTTCTGCATCGTGGCGAGGTGGAGCGCTCTGCGATATGCACGCCACCGCTCGCCATAACTTGCAAAAAGGACGGCTCGATCTTATATGCAGCGTGCACTTCAGTAGGGCTCCAGACACATTGGCTCGTCTCACTCTCAGTTGCGAGGTCTCCAGCTATGACATATCTAAATTCGTTGTTTATGTAATCAAGTGCCATTTAAGCTTTAGGGATGCATCACCTTGGCCTCGACCTATACTTTGCAGATCGCTTCTCCATAAGTTCAACTGCTATCTAATACAGATAAACCCCATAGAAAGTGAGCTTCAATGAATACATGAAGTAGCCAACTGCACTTCTGGGTCACCAATAAGTATCGTCGGTGTGGTTCCGTTCCAGATGGTGAGAATAGGTCCATATTGTTCGTTCCATTTTCTGAACGTTATCCAACTCTTCTTGTCGGTATGTCTAATTTGTGACCAATTATGGGTAACGGTCGCTTGTTTCCAGGGGTCGGGGGCATACGCCTGGGTCGCATTGCCTTGTGCAAGATTGAAGACGTGGCCAGAGCCATGACGAGCTGACTACATAAGGAAGAAATACGTACATATGGATGAACATTCAACCGCGCATCCGCACCATGATGTCAACTTTATCGAGTTTAGGGTGCGTGTAACGGAAGACTGACACGTGCCCTAGAGCGCCCTACGCGGCGGGATTATGCAGAATCTCGTGAAGGAAGCAATCCAATCATTGAACGCAGAATAAACTCACGAATGAATTCCCTGGTACTTGGATGCTGTCAGCCGGTGAAATTCAGCGAACGATGCCTCTGGGAATCTTCGAAGACAACACCTCGAATGCGTTAGGTTGTCTTTGGTGTTTGGATGTTTGTTGGTGGTGTGACGGAGTGTTCGATATTTGGCCGTTCGTGTTCTTTCTGTCTTTATTTCCATTTGGGAGTGATTTTTCCTTGGAGGGTGGGGAGATGACCGCATTGTTACCAGGTATACAGAAGCCAAAATCCATGATGCCCCAAGCCATGTGCATGATCAGAAGCAATATTCATGGCATATTTGAGTTGATTTCCTCCCTGTTTATGGTCTTTATGTCCTGGTGTTGGTGAAAAATAAAAGGACAAAAGCAACACAATAACAACTAGTAGGTTCAGGCGATGATCTAGACCTTAAGTCCATAGCTGGAGTTCATGGACAAAGATGTGTACATTAGATTATAGTTATAGACTATCACAATATGCGTACATGGAGTTCATGGACAAGTATATGAACTCCAGCCGGCGCTAGAAAAATTCTCTTGTATGCCCTGCTGAGCCATGGACCCATATGCATCCATGTTGAGGACAAGTTGCTTCATAGTAAACACTTTGTCACATGAATGTGGAACTGGTGCCAGCATGGTGGGATGGAATTGCTGTGCCTAGCTGCTACTATCAATCCAATGTAAAGGATCCAATATGCAAGGACTCATTTGGTGGGAAATCCAAATTGAATGGGTAATTATAGATTTGATGGCTTTCTTTGTCACGTGTCAATGCCATGGCAGCATCATAAGCTTGGGATAACATCACCCCCTGAATCAAACTGACTTCACTTGTGTGTAGAAATGGTGATCTAGTCCTTGGTCTAGCATGTATCATACTGCTTCAGTCCTTTGGCCATCAAATATATGTGGCACCCTGTATTTCTAGGTACTTGATCTGACTTTCAACCTTGATTTTTGATCTTCTATTTATGACCAGTTTCTATCCTCACTCTCTTTGCATGCTCAATCTGGTCTGCAGTGTTGCAGGGTCTCACTTCATTCCTGGCATCTAGAGTGTTCCAGGGGTTCAGAATGGTGATTCATGCCCTGATTAAGCTCAGTTCAGCATCATGCTAGTTCTGTATCATCTGACAGGCTTCCTTCAAGGCCATATTAACCACAACAATTGCTGGTAAGCCAGCTCATTCTGAATATGATGAAAGCTTATAGGCACATAGTTATTTATTTTGTTCATCAGAGGGGCATTAGATTGGCTATATGGAGTAAGCTCACATTTTTGGACATTGAATGTTGTCTGAATGCTATAATGCCAGGCTTTTCCATAATAGGTGGTTGTTACATCCTGTAACACCAAGTCCAAACTCCAGATCTCCATCTCCTTCATCTTCACATCCATCAACTCCACCTCCATCAACCCCAAACTCCATTATTGTTCTCTTTATAAGTAGTTTCTTCTTATGGGTTACAACAAACCTCCTTCTTTTATATTGTTTAGTTTTAGTTTGGACTTGGGTCTGAACTCTGAACTCCTTTCTGTGTTATACTCCATATCCATCTTATTGTCTTATTGTTTTAGTTTCAGCATTCAATTCTCCACATACTTATATGGGCTACTCTCTGTCTATTACAGTAGTTTGTATATCAACTAAGATTTGCCCCATCAACTTCTTGGTTGCTAGCTTCTTGACAAGTACCTTCTTGACAAGTTGAACTCCAGATCTTTGATCCAACTCCATACTCCAAACTCCAAATATTGGACTGACAATCTGAGGGGGCACAACACACAAGTTGAAGCCAAGTCCATTCAATCCAACTCAATAGTTATTGTCCTCACTCTGTCTCCGGTTGAACTGGAACAGTAAAGTTCCCTCCCTTTCACCACTAGCAGCTGAACTCTGGTTATTCCCTTTGACCCCCCAAGTTTTCCAGCCCTTAACAGTATATACAAACTACTACCCTCGATTGTCATGTCCCCCTGAAGAACACAAACCTCCATCCGAGCGGGAGTACCACCTGCCACCATTGAGGAAATCCCTGAAGAAGCTCTAGTATCCAATCAGGAGCTCAAGGCTGAACTCCAGGAAGGCACTCCTCCAGTCAATCCCTCATCTGACCCTGTCCCTAACCTTGCAGAAGCCCTCAGTATGTTGGCTAACTCCATATCATCTCTGAAAAAGTCCTCCACTTGGACAAAGGTCCAAGAACCAGATACCTTCAACAGATCCAATTCCCGCAAACTCCAGCCCCTTCCTTACACAATGCACCCTCAAGTTCCATGACCATCCTGATGTGTTCTCCAATGGTAGTGCTAAAGTTATTTATGCTCTATTTTATTTAAAGGGAACTACACTCAATTGGTTTGAACCCACCCTGACCTCCAATTCCAAAGCCTCTTGGCTAGATGACTACTCTGAATTCATGTCCAAATTGAAGACCAATTTTGGACCTCATGATCTGAAGGCCAAAGCTGAGGCTGAACTTGAGAATCTCCAAATGCATGATAACCAAAGGATCACTAAGTATCTAGTTGAGTTCAATCGACTAGCTGCTCATGTCCAATGGGGAAATGCTGCTCTCTGATGCCAGTTATATAAAGATGGTAAACGTACTCCACAGGAACAACAGCATTGTATGAACCTCTGTCTCTTTTGTGGACAAGTAGGTCACATTGCCAGGGATTGTCTGAAGACCACCTCAACAGCTACAAAGGCTTGTGCTGCTACAATGTACAACAAGTCTGACAAGAGCTCCAAAGGCTACAGAGCCAAAAAAATAATCAGCAACCCTCTGGCTCCAGCACCAGACAAGGATTGCATTGAACTCACTGGTGCCTTTGTGGAGCTACGTCTCAACGCATCTGCTCTTTCAGATCCTAACTCCTTGACACTCCAACTCACCTCTGATCTCATCCCCTTAACTCTGATCCCAACCCTAGTGGACTCTGGTTCCACTCATTGTTTCCTTGATTCTTCATTTGTCTCCAGACATCATCTCTGGACTGAAGACATCACTCTGATTCCATTATGGCTCTTTAATGGATCTTCTAACTCTGTTATTAAATCCATGATCGACTTGCCACTCTGTTACTTTTTATGTAACTCCATTGGATGTTAGTTGCTTGGCAGTTCTGGGACACAACTGGCTCACCCGCCACAATCCGTTGATTGACTAGGTATTGGGCAGTATCTCATTCCAAACTCTGATAGAGACTAAATCCTTGGCACCATCTGAGTTGGTAGCATCAGCTCCACTCAACTCCATAACTCTGTCTCCACTTGTTGCTCTTAAAATTGCTTTCATCCATGTGGCAACCTTCACCTGTGACTCCTTCTGAGCTGACATGCAAACATTCAAGTTGTTCATCTCCTCCACAGTTCCAAGGAACTCTGAGGACCCTCCGGTCAACATGAAAAATGTTCCAACCAAATATCATGAATTCACAGACATCTTTAACAAAACCCATGCCGACACCCTACCCACTCACAAGCCATATGATTTGAAGATCAAATTGGACAATGGAACATCTCCTCCTTTTGGTCCAATATACTCCTTGTCTCAGAGCAAACTCCAGGCTCTTTGAGAATTCATTGACGAGCATCTATCTTACAGTTTCATCTGGCTGACCTGGTCTCTGGGTGGTGTTGGTTTGCTTAAGGAATAGATCCTATAAGCCTGCACGCAACGGTCCTAGCAAACAGACAGTGTGTAATGCAGTTGTTCAGCACTCCAAGGATCAATCAGGTTGAGGGGTAGAGGTAGCACTGAGTAACAGGAAAGTGGAATAGTGCTCTGTGGTTGGATGAGGATGGGAGCAAAAGGTCAGTTCCGATGGCTGATCGTGCTCTGTGACTGGATGACAATGTGGAGCCTGGTTGGGAGGTACGCAAAAGCTGGTTTCAGGAGAAGCGACCTCTTGGTGGCAGAGGGAAATCTGATCATTGAACCAAGGTGTTTTACCTCAGTGTAGAGCTGATGGATTGTGATGTAGAGCGTAGAGTGTAGACTTAGAGTGTGGACTTTGACTTTAGAGCGTTGGCTGAAAACTTCTTGATTGATTCCAAAGGCGAAAACTAGCGCCCTTTTATATATAAATCCCCAGGGCACAATGACACAATATGAGGAGCAAATGATGCAATATGATGCAAGAAATGCTGATGAAGCCTGCTGATGAAGCCTGCTGATGAAGCGTGTGAAGTTGAACTACTAATGGGGAAATCATGGAGAAATGAAGCAACAGATAGGGGTAATCTTTGTAAGAATAGGGGGCGATGAGTAATAAAAGAACCAAAAATAGAACAAGGATGAGTAAGTCGTGTATGAATGAATTAAAAGATGAAACAGGGGTGAGTCATATAAAAGAATAATAGAAACATCCACCAATACCATCTTCCCTACAGCTCTGAAGGTAAATTGACCCTGAGTCACATGAGGACTTCAGTCCACAACAAATACTCCTTATTGTCTTAGTGATCTGTCTCCATATGGTATCCCATTCCAAGGGTATTCGGTCCCTTTGCCTGACACGATGTAACCTGAGTGAGATTGAAGTGGGAGGATAGGTCAGCAATGGCACCTGAAATTCTACCTCATGTTCGACTCTTCTATCCATGTTATAATATAGAGGCAAAATGCCAAGGAATGTATATGGTTCAATGGAATCGTGAAAGAATATAGGATTGCCAATGGCATAGGAGAGACATGGTGGGGATCTTGGACGTTGAAAGAGTTTGGGAAGTATTTTGACATGTGGAGGTGGCTTAACATGCCCGTGGAGCTTGGCATATTTTTGATAGTCCTCTGTGTCCAGAGACCAGTGTGACGTATTATTAGAAGAGATGTTGGAGAGGGGGAATAGGATTGGAAGCCATGTGAATGATGATGAAAGGATCAGTGTGAATAGAAGGCTGATAATGATCGATGGTGATGAAACATGAGTGACAATTGATGGCTAGAATTAGAGACTGAGGTGGAGAGGGAGTTGCAGCGCCATTTAAAAGTTTGATATGAAAAGACACTGGTGGAGTTGGACTGTCAGAGTGATTCAATATACGTCCTCGATGTGTCCTGGCTCATCAGCGGTGCTCCAGTCCTTTTCATTTGGAAAAAAGACGGCTCCCTCTGACTTTGTGTCAGGGGCCTCAATAAAATCACCAAAAAAGACCACTTCCTTGCATCTCCAATCTTCTTGATAGTCCTAGGAAGGCTTGTTCACCAAAATCAATCTCTGGCATGCTTACCATCTTGTCCAGATTCATGAAGGTGATGAATGGAAGACTGCATTTTGCACTCACTATGGCTCATTCGAGTGGTGTGTTATGCCCTTTGGACTTGCCAATGCTCCGGTAGCATTCCAGTGTCTTATGAACAACATCTTCTCTGACCCCCTGGATATATGTGTCCTCATGTATTTGGATGACATCCTGATATACTCCAACAACTCTAAAGAACACAGCAACCATGTCCGTGAAGTCCTTCTCCAACTCCAGAAGCACAAGCTGTATGCTCAAGCCAACAAATGTTCTTTCCATAAGAGCATGGTCGAGTATCTTGGATATATATTATCTCCAAATGAACTTACTATGGACTCCAGCAAAGTCCAGGTAATACAAGATTGGCCCAAACCCCACAAAGTCAAAGATGTGCAAGCCTTCTTAGGATTTTCCAACTTCTATAGGTATTTCATATTAAACTACTCCAACCTCACAGTTCCACTGACTTGTTTGACTCATAAAGGAACTCTGTAGGAGTTCTTGGACTCCTGCCAGACATCCTTTGAAACATTAAAGAGAGCTTTTATAACAGCTCTGGTCTTATCACAATGGAGCCCAGGATCTCTGATCATTGTAGAAACTGACACTTCCAACTATGCACTGGCAGCCATTCTATCAACTGTCTCTCTGACAGACAATGAGGTTTATCCAATAGCTTTCCATTCCCAGACTTTCACTCTGGCAGAACTCAACTACGATGTCCATGATAAAGAACTACTTGCAATCTTTGAAACTTTCAAGTCCTGGCAACATTACCTCAAAGGATCTCCAACTCCAGTCGATGTCATTACAGACCACAAGAACCTTGAATACTTTTCAACTACCAAACTCCTTACACAGTGACAAGCCTGCTGGTCTGAATTCCTGTCCCAGTTTAATCTGGTAATCCATTTCTGTCCTGGCAAACTTGATACAAAACTGGACTCTTCAACTAGACGATGGGACATCTATCCTAAAGAGGGAGGAAATGATAATGCAGCAGTAAATCTGCATAATATTAGGCCTGTGTTCACTAATGAACAGTTAACTGCTTCCCTCTGAGCTACAATGTTCTATTCTCCAGTCCTCCAAGCAGCCATCACTATGGATGTTGATACACTCCACTCCAATATCCAATCCACACTCTGATCAGATCCAGCCATCTCCAGACATCTCATTAAACTGACCAATTGCTGGTCCATTGACCTGGAAGGCTTACTCCATCTCAACAACCACATCTACGTCCCCAATGTAAACAATCTCTGACTCCATGTACTTCAGAACAAATATGACCATCTGATCTCTGGTCATTTTGGACAGAACTGAACTATAGATCTAGTCAGGTGGGACTATGTCTGGCCACATCACACTCCTCCTTATTTTCACCTAACAGAATTCACGTATAATAATGCTCCAAACGCCACTACTGGCTTATCACCATTCTTTGCCAACAAGGGTTACCACCCAAACATCTCCATACATCCTGAATGAGACCTTGCTTACTCAAGAGCTCAAAACTTCACTGTGGACCTCCATGAACTCCATCAGCATCTCCAAAAGACCATCTCTGATGCCTATCTCCAATGCCCAACTCTGATACTTCACCTCTGCTGACCATCACTGATCCCTGGCCCTAAACTTCAAGGTTGGAGACAAGGTTTTCATCAAATCTGACAATATCTGTACCATGAGACCTTCCAAGAAACTATCAGAAAAATACCTTGGTCCTTTCAAAATCATTGCTCAAGCAGGCTCTAACTCCTTCATCCTCTGTCTACAAGAAAGCATGTGCTCCATTCATCCCATCTTTCACATTTCCATGCTTGAACCCTCAACTCCAGATCCATTCTCTGGTTGAGAACCAACTCCAGTCCCTCCTGTCATCATAGATGGAGAACCGGAGTATGAGATATCAGAGATATTGGACTCCAAGATTAACAAGAGATGAAAATGTAAACTGCAATACCTTGTCAAGTGGGCAGGATACGAAGGAACAGACAAAGAAACCTCCTGGCTACCAGCCTTGGAATTAGGACATGCAATGCTCCAATTTCCACCAGGCTTATCCTCATAAACCCAGCCCCATATTGTTTTGATTCACTCCAGTTTTATCCAAGAAACTCAGTCATTCACTAGTCATCACATTCTCTAGATAAATCACTTCTCCTCTATCTCTGATTCTCCTACACCTGACTCCTCTGATTCCCCATCCACTGTTCCCTCCTCCAGATTCTCCGATTCCACAGCAGGACCCATACTTGCAGCCCTAGTCTGTTGACGTTTGGGAGAAGGATCCACTGCACTGCTGCCCTCCTCACGATCATGTTTCTATTGAGGAGGAGTACTCCCTTTTACCTCACATTTCAGCCGGTTTGTCTGGCACATGAGGCAAGAGTGAGATTTCCTGGTCTAGGAAACAAAAGTAATAATCAGTAGGATATCCCAACATCCAGTCACTATGTTCACTCACCATTTCCCACTTGCACATGTTGTCATGCTTGATGCATGTATCGCATACAAGGTCCAATTTGGATTCTTCATCCAGATCCTTATCCACCTCCTTGCCTTTTGCAACTACCCTCAATAATGCCCTTTTCTTCATGGCCTCCACCCTGACTTGAGCTGCCTCAGTGGCCCTCTCATGAGCTGCTACCTCCCTGTTATATCCTGTAACACCAAGTCTGAACTTCAGACCTCCATCTCCTTCATCTCCATCCCTGTCAATTCCACCTCCGTCAACTCCACCTTCATCAACTCCACCTCCATCAACCCCAAACTCCATTATTGTTCTCTCTATAAGTAGTTCCTTCTTATGGGTTACAACAAACCTCCTTCTTTATTATTGTTTAGTTTCAGTTTGGACTTGGGTCCAAACTCCGAACTCCTTTCCATGTTGTACTCCATATCCATCTTATTGTTTTATTGTTTTAGTTTCAGCATTCAATTCTCCACATACTTATATGGGCTACTCTCTGTCTATTACAGTAGTTTATATATCAACTAAGATTTGCTCCATTAACTTCTTGGTTGCTAGCTTCTTAACAAGTACCTTCTTGACAAGTTGAACTCTGGATCTCTGATCCAACTCCATACTCTGAACCCCAAAATATTGGACTGACAATCTGAGGGGGCACAACATACAAGTTGAAGCCAAGTCCACTTGATTCAACTCACTAGTATTTGTTTTGGAACCTGCAAAATTATGGTGTTAGGGCAAACTCTAAATCACCACAATTCCATGAATGAACAGCTGAGAAGAATATCAAATCCTACTGCAGCACAACTCCAGAAACAATTTAATGTTTATACTTTGGTTACAATCCGTTGTAATGGTCAATGCAGACGATACGCAGGAAGGTAATACGTTCTTTAGCAGCAGGGAATGAATAAGACTTCCAGAGTCTAGAGTTCATGGATGCTTAGGGGTCCAGATATTCCAAAAAGAGGGGAATGCACTTAGAGGCTAGAGGAAGTAGGTGGATGAATCTGACCATTCAACCAGTGACACTCTGAAGCGGGTAACAGCAATGTGTGAAGTAGTCTAGCAACTGCTTCATACAAGTTCAAGATCCTAATGCTCTGCAAAGGCAGTACACACTAGTTACTTAAACAAAGAGCACTAATGGCAGGACTATCAACAGACAATCTCACTCTGTAGATTTGTAGTTACGCGAGGTAGATACTACACGCCCAAAGCAGGACAATCACTACTTCAAGTGCAATCAAATACAGTTACACAACTGTAAGCAACCCTTGAACTGGACAATCAACAGTTACTGAGATATAGAGGATGAGACTGTATGTCACTCTAGTCACACTGATGTGCAAATGATGGGGTAGAAATGGTTATTTATTCAGAGGCAGAATGGGCTCCTTTTATATTGTATTTACAGGAGCTGACTAATACTACTGGAAACTTCTACCTATTAATAGATGGAAACTACTGGAAGCTAGTGGAATATGTGAGAAGGGGGTGGAAGTTTCCTAGCCAATGAGCTGCTTGGGTTTGCTCTGACTCATGGCATGAGTCATGGATGGAGTCATAGTGTGACTCAGAGCAGGAGTCATTGCATGAGTCACCATTACTCAAATAACTCGGTCAATACTTCATTTCCCAGGCTGATCAGCACAGCTATGAGTAGACACAGCTTCTATTGAACTCTCCACTGAAAATGGAGTCAGGAGGTGCAGTGGTTGCGAAGATATTGAGGATTTACTGGCAGTGGTGACCAGATTGAGTTGGAGATTGAAATGAGTCATGTGATCGAAAATGAGTCAGTTGTCTGGGTGACTCCAGCTGACTTTAACAGACACTTAACACTCCCTCATTGTATGGGAACCACCTTTTCCCTATCAAATTCCATTTATGCAGCACCAATGTGCTATTCTTTGCTTTTCCATTCCTAAATATCAGCATATATTTGGTGCTTGTACCTGGAATGGACTTATTCAAATATTCTCTATTTTTCCATATTTTTTTTGGGAATATTCCATGCAGAACTTGGCCCAGAATCATTTATTTCTGCTGTGCTACAGTTGTGGACCCATAGATGCCCACAAACCTTTGCACAGCCGGCTCTCCCCTTTTGGACCAGGCATTTGGCCTGAATTCAAGCTCAGATGTCTCTGATCAATAAATATTCTGTAACTTAACAACCATAGCCTCTCAGGGCACTATTTTCCATGCAGATCATCACCTGAGATGTGGCTATCCATGGCTGTCCAAACCAGTGCAGAAAACAGGGTGGACACCCTTCTTTTTACCTGATCAGTGCCTAGTTCAGATCAGCTGATGGGTGATCAAATCAGGTGATTGCCTTGGAATATTCTACCCCTTTCCATAACATTCTAGCTGTTTCCCTCTATTATTAGATAGAACTTTCCAGAACCATTATTCAGCTCCTGATCAGTGTTAGTGCTGTGATCAGATCCTGTGATTAACTTGGAATATTCTACCCCTTTCTTCCACCTTCCACAACCTTCCAGTAGTTTCCATCTATTAATAGGTAGAATATTCCAGAAGCATTAGTCAGCCCCTGTAAATACAATATATAAGGAGGCCATTCTGCCTCTGAAATAGTAACATATCCTACCCATCTTCTGCACACCAGTGTAACTAGAGTGACATACAGTGTCATCCTCTATATCTCAGTAACTGTTGATTACCAGTTCAAGGATCTTTTACAGTTGTGTAACTGTACTTGATTGCACTCAAAGTAGTGATATTCCTGCTTTGGGCGTGAGTGTAGTATCTACCTTGATGACTACGAATCTACAGGGTGAGATTGTCTGTCGATAGTCCTGCCATTAGTGCTCTTGTTTAAGTTACTAGTGTGTACTGCCTTTGCAGAGCATTAGAAGCTTGAACTCATGTGAAGCAGTTGCTAGACTACTTCACACATTGCTGTTACCCACTTCTGAGTGCCACTGGTTGGACGGTTGGATTCATCCACCTACTTCCTTTAGCCTCTAAGTGCATTCCCCTCTTTTCAGAATATCTGGAAGCATCCATGAACTCTAGACTCTGGAAGTCTTATTCATTTCTTGCTGCTAAGAAACATATTACTTTTCTGCGTATAGTCTGCATTGACCAATACAAAGGATTGTAACCAAAGTACAAACGTTAAATCATTTCTGGAGTTGTGCTGCAGCAGGGTTTGATATTCTTCTCAGCTGTTCATTCATGGAATTGTGGTGATTTAGAGTTTGCCCTAACACCATAATTTTGTGGGTTCCAAAACACTCGTGATCCTCTTCTCCTCCTCCACCTTCTTTTTCTCTGTGGCATCAGCCTCAGCAATTGACTTATCCAATGTGGTGTGTTGCTGATGAATTGCTTCAGCAGAGGGCATGTCAGATGGTGGTAAGAGATAAGGAGAGAGATAACACACATTTAATAATTTGGCCAGCCTCATGCACCAACTGTTGGGGTATATGCAGTTCTAAACTGCTTCAAATAAGGACTATTATTTAGTAGTTTAAAGGTATTTCAAATGTTCTATTGAATGTACTTATATTTCACTTTTTTGTGTATTTGAGCCCACAAGTGTACACAAGGGGTCAGTTGCTGATAATCTGTCATTCAACTCTGACAAGCACTTGCATGCAAGCAAACAACGTGCATTACATAATCATCGGAGTTTGTGCACTTCAGCCAAAAGTGGCCACAGAAGGTTCTGACACCTTTCTGGACCTTCCACAAGATTCCCCGGCCTGCTCTTTCCTTCCAGGGGCTTCCCTAAGCACCAGGAATGTTCTCTGATTAGTTACATAAGCTAGTTCATGTATATAAAAAGGGCTGCAACACCAGTGCAAAAATAAGATCTTTTTACCACACACACACAGCAGTGTCTACTCAAGCATTGAGTAATCATCACATAAGCATCATGCTTATATCAGCTACTCTTAGTATATTAACTTTGATTGACTCTCAGAGAAGCCAGAAGTTATTATATTACAAGCGCAGCAGGCTCTAATATTAATCAAACTTGGAGCAGTAACTTGAAGTGTATTAATTGTTATTCATTGATCAAGAACCTTACACATGTAATTGAGACTCTGAGGTTAGTCAAATTATCATGTATCGGGCTATTGTTTATAATCAAGAATCTTGCATGTTTGATTGAGACTCTGAGGTTAGTCAGGTTAATATGTACTAGGCTATTGATTGGTCAAGAATACTGCACATTTAATTGAGACTCTGAGGTTAGTCAGGTTAACATGTACTTTGCTATTGATCGGTGTCGGTTCGCTTAAGGAATAGATCCTATAAGCCTGCGCGCAACGGTTCTAGCAAGCAGACGGTGTGTAACGCAGTTGTTCAGCACTTCAAAGATCAATCAGGGCGAGGGGTACGTAACAGGGAAGTGGGATAGTGCTCTGTGGTTGGATGAGGATGGGAGCAAAAGGTCGGTCCCGATGGCTGATCGTGCTCTGTGACTGGATGACAATGCGGAGCCCGGTTGGGAGGTACGCGAAAGCTGGTTTCAGGAGAATCAACCTCTCGGTGGCGGAGGGAAATCTGATCATTGAACCAAGGTGTTTTACCTCAGTGTAGAGATGATGGATTGTGATGTAGAGCGTAGAGCGTAGACTTAGAGCGTGGACTTTGACTTTAGAGCGTTGGCTGAAAACTTCTTGATTGATTCCAAAGGCGAAGACTAGCGCCCTTTTATATACAAATCCCCAGGGCACAACGACAATATGAGGAGCAAATGATGCGATATGATGCATGAAATGCTGATCAAGCCAGCTGATGAAGCGTGTGAAGTTGAACTACTAAAGGGGAAATCATGGAGAAATGAAACGACAGATAGGGGTAATCTTTGTAAGAATAGGGGGCGATGAGTAATAAAAGAACCAAAAATAGAACAAGGATGAGTAAGTCGTGTATGAATGAATTAAAAGATGAAACAGGGGTGAGTCATATAAAAGAACAATAGAAACGTCCACCAATACCATCTTCCCTACGGCTCTGAAGGTTAATTGACCCTGAGTCACATGAGGACTTCCGTCAGCATCCACAACAAATACTCCTTATTGTCTTAGTGATCCGTCTCCATATGGTATCCCGCTCCAAGAGTATTTGGTCCCTTTGCCTGACACGATGTAACCTGAGTCGGATTGAAGTGGGAGGATAGGTCGGCAATGGCGACTGAAATTCTACCTCACGTTCGACTCTTCTATCCGTGTTACGATATAGGGGTGAAATGTCGAGGAATGTATATGGTTCAACGGAATTGTGAAAGAATATGGGATCGCCAATGGCATAAGAGAGACATGGTGGGGATCTTGGACGTTGAAAGAGTTTTGGAAGTATTTTGACACGTGGAGGTGGCTTAACATGCCCATGGAGCTCGGCGTATTTTTGATAGTCCTCTGTGTCCAGAGACCAGTGTGACGTATTATTAGAAGAGATGTTGGAGAGGGGAATAGAATGGGAAGCCATGTGAATGATGATGAAAGGATCGGTGTGAATAGAAGGCTGATAATGATCGATGGCGATGAAACACGAGTGACAATCGATGGCTCGAATTAGAGACTGAGGTGGATAGGGAGTTGCGGCGCTATTTAAAAGTTGATACGAAAAGACGCTGGCAGAGTTGGACTGTCAGAGTGGTTCGATATGCGTCCTGGCTCGTCATCGGTTGGTTCAATTGTGGGCATTTCAATAAATCAACAACACAGTCTATTAACTCACCTCTTTGAGACAAGATTAATATCCCTTGACTGTTGATTCTATCACAGATAAACACATACAGTGAATACACTTGTTCAGAAGGAAGTGTTCAAGTGCGTATCTATCTTTTTACGTTGAAGGGATTATTGTTAGCTTTAATCCACTCAACCTGCAGTACTAAGGCACTAGGTTACTTCCCCCTTTGAAGTATCTGAACCCTTGAACACCTGTCAATCTTTGACTTTACATTGCATCAGCAGTAAAGCGTGAACTATACATGACAAGCATAAATCTCTATTGCTTCACTTCCTATGGCAACATTGATTGTGATTGTTCACCGGAGTATAATGTCTTAATTGGGTTCTCTGTTAAAATAGTTTCAAGCTTATTGCTAGCCTTGAAAGGTCATACATCCTCGGGCTAAACTTAGAGTATGATTAACACCATAGTTTAGGTTGAAGTTCACAGTTCCAAAACACCAACTTAAACACATATACTGCCAATTTTCCCATGATGCTGACTAAGATCTCATGGGCTCAATCTAGAAGGGAGATACTGTTACATCCTGTAACACCAAGTCTGAACTTCAGATCTCCATCTCCTTCAACTCCACCTCCATCAACTCCACCTCCATCAACTCCACCTCCATCAACTCCAAACTCCATTATTGTTCTCTTTATAAGTAGTTTCTTCTTATGGGTTACAACAAACCTCCTTCTTTTATGTTGTTTAGTTTTAGTTTGGATGAACTCCTTTTCATATTGTACTCTATATCCATCTTATTGTCTTATTGTTTTAGTTTCAGCATTCAATTCTCCACATACTTATATGGGCTACTCTCTGTCTATTACAGTAGTTTGTATATCAACTAAGATTTGCCCCATTAACTTCTTGGTTGCTAGCTTCTTGACAAGTACCTTCTTGACAAGTTGAACTCCAGATCTTTGATCCAACTCTATAGATGCTTGTTTGGAATCATGTCAGTATAGACGCTTGTTCAGAAATACAACAAATACATATATACAACCTATTTTTCTCAAATTTTACACAATACACTTCAATTCAAACTTATTTTCATATTTCAACATGATTCTCAAATTTTACACAATATACTAGATTAAAACATATTTTGATATTTTGGCATAATTCTCAAAAATAATTCTTTTTTTCCCCATTTACTGGTGGCAACTCTCTTGAGGGAACATCCAAATATCATTGATTCTTTCTTATACAATACTTGTAACATAATTTGAACTATCTTTAATCCCCACCTGGTATTTGTATATCTAAATACCCTATATAATACCAATTATATTAATATATACATTCCTATTATATCCATGTAAATGATTATGTTCATCTCAACTGAATGTCTTATCTTTTAAAGTTTATTAACATATAGAATATATGTTTATATTTATAAAAATTTCACACATTCAAAATCTTTTAAGATATCCAAATTGTAACTCTCTGGCTTTATGTATCATTGAAATTCTGATGTATATCTCATATACATCAGAATATTGTATACTGACATGATTCCAAACAATTATCAATGTCAAGAAGGGACTTGTCAAGAAGCTAGCAACCAAGAAGTTGATAGGGCAAATCTGAGTCAATATACAAACTACTATAACATATACAGAGTAGCCTGTATAAGTATGTAGAGAACTGAATGATAAAACCAAAAGTAATAGAACAATAAGATGGATATGGGGTACAACACAGAAAGGAGTTCAGAGTTCAGACCCAAGTCCAAACTAATACTAAGCAATATAATAGATGGTGGTTTGTTGTAACCTATAAAAAGAAACTACTTATAAAGAGAACAATAATGGAGTTTAAGGTTGATGGACATGGAGATAATGGAGATGGAGATGGTGGAGGTGGAGATGGACTTGGTGTAACAGGATATAACATTCCACCAACCTCTCAGTATCCAGAGATTTTATTATTATTAATGCACAGCCTATTAGATTGTACTGTTGACTTCTGCCAGCTCCTATGATGATACACAGGTTCAGCTGATTTGTCAATGCTGACAGCAGCCACACATAGCTGTCATGGCTCCCTTTTTATTGGGAATCCTTTTGTATTTCAGAAATACACTGCATATGCATGTTTCAGTAGAACTCAATCATTTGGTTGAATCTGTATCACACTAGAGTGATACATCGGCATCATCTCCTCTTTGGAGGTGTTGTTTGGGTCATCCCATTCATATGGGGTGACCTCTTCATTCCATTCATCAGCTACATCTATGGCTGGCATTTTTTCCTCTGGATGGTCCTTTGGATCATTCATTGCTTCTTCATGTTCCCTCTCTATCAGGGAGAACTCATCTGCATTGTCCTCTACTATGTGTGAGAACATGTCCTTTTGGACTGCAGTGGACCTTACATTGCCTTTTATCTTAGAGCAGCTAGGTTGCATGTAACCTGTCTGGCCATACTTGTAGCATACAATGTTACTAGTAACATTGTTAGATCAGTCACCACCACCTCTTCTATCATTTGAGCAGTCTTATATAACTGCTTGATATTGCTGAACTCAGCATTAAAGCCCTTCTTGAGGACTTCTTGTCTCCATGGTTTGCACATTGCAGTTACAAACCTTTTTCTGAACATGTATGCATCCAGAGGCATTATCATGTGGCCCATGTACTTGTTTAGGTCATTCATTAATTTGTGAATGGTCCTTTGACTCTACACCACAGAGTCAAACTTATTTAACACATGATGATGTATCAATATATGTAGGAATCTATACTGTCATCCTTGGATTGCAGTATCTAGGGTCCAGTCTTAGACTGCCTTATCATAATGTTCTACATTTCTGTAGAACCATTCCTGGGCCTCACCTTTAAGGTGAGTGTCTAAGCACAATAGTTAAAACTTTGTGCTTGATGGCCCTAGGAGATTATTCATCTTTAGCTATCTTAGTATTCCTGCTACAAAGATCTCAAATTCTTCAAGATCTGCACCTTCTGAGTATTACTCAGAAGGGGATACCTTTATGCTAGCTTTGGCAAGTACAGACTTCTTTATTATCAACTCTGGCTACTCATACCATATGAGTAATGCCATTGATAGGATCAATTGTATCCAATTGATCTGAAAGACCTTGGCCTTCTAAGGTCAATGGTATGGATTACTCCCTGTGATGGGAAGTATCCTCTTGAGATACCCATTGGGTATCTTGCTGTTTATGGTGGTGTCTCCTAAGAGACTGGCTGCTCATATGCACTGGTAACTATTTAGTGCATTTCATGACTGTCAATTCAGGTTAACAGCTATATTGAGCTCTTGCTGAGGCCACTGCTCTCTAAAGAGCTGGCCAAGCTCTTGTTCAGCATATTTAGACGCTTGTTCAGAAATACAACAAATACGTATATACAACCTATTTTCCTCAAATTTTATACAATACACTACAATTCAAACTTATTTTCATATTTCAATATGATTCTCAAATTTTACACAATATACTAGATTAAAACATATTGTGATATTTTGGCATAATTCTCAAAAATAATTCTTTTTTTCCCCATTTAGTGGTGGCAACTCCCTTGAGGGAACATCCAAATATCATTGATTCTTTCTTATACAATACTTATAACATAATTTGAACTATCTTTAATCCCCACCTGGTATTTGTATATCTAAATACCCTATATAATACCAATTATATTCATACATACATTCCTATTATATCCATGTAAATGATTATGTTCATCTCAACCAAATATCTTATCTTTTAAAGTTTATTAAAATATAGAATATATGTTTATATTTATGAAAATTTCACACATTCAAAATCTTTTGAGATATCCAAATTGTAACTCCCTGGCTTTATGTATCATTGAAATCTTGATGTATATCTCCTATACATCAGAATATTGTATACTGACATGATTCCGAACAAGCGTCTTAGCCTTACATTCTAGGGCTAACCTATGTTTGTAAGAAGCCTCACTTCTCACTGTTCCCATAGCTTGATCTCTTGGTCAAGCTTCCTTAATCTAGATTGGGGAGTTTTCTCCTCAACCTGTATTGGTAATCCTTGCCTTACAGGATTACAGGATTTATGATTCTCTCTAATGAGGGAATCTTGTTTCTTCTATCCAACTGATCACTTGGTTGGATTCTCTCACTTCAGGGGGTCCTAGACTCTCCAGATTCAGATTCTTGTTGGAAATCTGATTGTCAGCAATGCAACTTGCATCACTCAGAGCTTTCTTGGAGTAATCATAACATCATTCCTAATTCTATAATTTGCTAATGCTGTACTCTGATGCCGATTTTGTGTTGGCCTCCCATCCTGCATCAAGGACAAGATATCATACATTGGGAAACTGGACACCCTGATCAACCTTTACAAATTGTCCAATCCATTGACACCCATTACTGGGAGTGTCACTCTAAGGTCTCCAGTGAAAATTTAACTAACAACAAGTCAGACAAATTGTTGGACAAGACCCACAAGTCCAACAAGGGGTCCAACAAGAAAGCCACTAATAACTCTGGCCAGAAACCAAACACTAACAATTCCACTGCATTCAGTTCCAGCCAGAATAACTCCAGTTCCAGCAATAACTGCAGAGTTTGCAAGGGTGCTCTGGACCTCCCCATCAAACTGGGTAAGGATGGCAAACCTATCCAACAGGAACACCAGTGCCACATGGACAACAATCTCTGTTTGTTCTGCAGAAAGGCTGGTCACCAAGCCAAGGATTGCAACAAGGCAACCTTGTGAAGGCCTGTGTCACCAACACTATGGAGGACAAGTCTGATGCCAAGGCAACAGACTCAAAAAAATAGTAAGCAGTCCTCCAGCCCCCACATGGGCCAAGGGTTGCATTGGTACTCTCTGTGTGACAAATGAGGTCTGCCTGAACATGTCTGCTCTCCAACTCTCTCACCCTCCTCATCCACTCTGACTCCATTCCCAATACTGCTATTTGTCAATAATCTATTCTAAAGGTGTAAAAGAAGTGAAGAGATGTGAAAAGGCATTAAGAGGTATTGAAAAGGTGTAAAAATATGGTTATTAGATGGGGACAGAGTATTAATTTTCTTGTGAGCCCTCCTTTCATCTTCAGGGGGGAAATTCTATTCAAAAGGGACCATATTATGACGATTAACACTCATCATAAGTCCCATAAGATGCGGATAAAATCCCATCAAGTTATAAAAGTTTTTCCATATGACATCACTTATTATGAGTATCTGCATCATTTCTTTCATCATATGTTTCAATCTTACTAAAAGGCTTTCTTATAAATCAAACAACTTGTGTCATTTTTCAGTCGTTCCTGGAATAACTCCTAAACAATCTTAACAATGAGCATACAATGGAAGTCAAACAGCCTTCCACATCTGCAGCA
Organism: Cantharellus purpuraceus; assembly: GCA_025174535.1. Taxonomy (NCBI): domain Eukaryota; kingdom Fungi; phylum Basidiomycota; class Agaricomycetes; order Cantharellales; family Hydnaceae; genus Cantharellus; species Cantharellus purpuraceus. The sequence continues at coordinate 197,011 of JALBUN010000021.1, forward strand.
CCCATAATGAGTGCTGTGGAAATGATCCAAGGTCACCAAGATGCAATGACCTGGAAGATCAGCAGATGGCATGGAGGCATTGCCATTCATCCCCCTCATGGGTGCCACAAGTGTGACGACTACATCTTGCACTTGATTGAGGCTCAGAATAGAAGCTGATTATATCTCTCCACTGCTGTGATGGAGAGGGCATTGAGAATCATGTGGCTGTGAGTGATACATGACATCAAAGATGATGTTGTGAAAGCTCATCATAGAGATTATAATAAGCTGTTCAAGGACAATTCAGACCTATTCACACAGGTCCAAGGACTTGAAGGATTTCTTGAACAAGAGAAATCCAAAGTAACTTGTCTCAAGGATGAGTTAAGGAGGCTGCAACAGAGGCACCTCCTATGTTCAAAACCAAGCTCATGACATTGTGCTTGGCCCCAGTAGCATCTTCATCACATGCTATGGCAGATTGACCCAGTGGTTCAGCAATGCCAATCATCACAATCAACTAGAATGTCAACCATCCACCAATTGATCCTAGTTCATCACTTTCATGGACAATTCTACATACAATGAAATCATCTTCCAGAAAAACATAAACGGATCCACTGCAAGCTGTGCCAACGCTCGCGCAAACCACCCCTCAACGCTATGTACCTGCTAATATCAAAACAGAACGTGTATCCCCTTTTCAACGTGCATTGCTTTCCAGGACACCGCTACATCTGCTTCATGGCAACACTTAGTATGGCCCGCAACCTGGGAGTGCCTCTCTACCGGGTCAGACATTACATTCAACGGATGGACACAAATTGCTCATGCCATGCATTCTATCTATCATCCTCCAATATGACCAAAATATGATGACCATATGCACTCACCAAACCCAAATCAAATAACGACGAGGCCTCTTACCCAAAAAAACAGTAGTGCACCGGATGATGACAATGCAGACGCAGACCACACAGACATCCCAAGGCAGCCTGAACAAAGTGTGTGAATTAAATTTAGTTCAACGCGTGGAATCATACGAATATCAACAGTACATCTAGATCACCGTTGCGTCCTCAATCAGCTCAAGAATACTGTCAAATGACAATTTGAAAGTCTTCAAGACCCGTTTGTGCCGATTCAAGAGGCGTCTGTACACAATCGACCTTTAAAAACAGGTATGTCACATGGGCCCACGTTGTATAGACATGCCACGATCATATAGAGTAGTCTTGGATGCGATGCCTTAGTCCTGTCGCATGTCGCTGATCCACTAGGAAAGAAACAATTGAATGTTGTGAATAGGGGCATTACCCAAAAGTGGGAGAGCATCATAGTGTCCCGGCTGCTAACTGCCGGTCACACCCTACATCAACGACAAGTAGACACCGTTAAAACGGGGTGAATGTTGATGAAGCGAAAGGGAGTGTTGATGAAGAGAGAGATAAAGGAGTTGACCATGTGGGAGGGCGAAAATATTCTGACAGCAATCACGCTTCCACGCGATGGGAACCACTATGTTGTAACAATGTATAGTCGGTTGTCGATAAGACTCATCACAGTTTCTGACTCTCAGTCAATAGCACTTTACTTCTAGTATGTCTGGGATGATACGCAACTTGTGCAGGAAGAGCGTCTTAGTTGATGAGTCAGATGGCATCAACATCCACTGTATCCACGTCGCAGTGCATGACAGTGACCAAGACTGAGTAACGTGTCGAAAAGCGCTGAACCTTCTCCAGACCACATCATTCCCGTCCGTGCGCACAGCTCTGCTGCAGGAGCTCATCGTTCGGCCATCACGTCTGTGGGCTTGCAACATGGGAACGTCACCAGGCCAGAGACGACGGTCAGCAGGTGCACACAACCCGACGCGGCGCTCATGCCGGGAATTCCACCCGTATTCCCCCAATCGATCTAGGAAATTCAGGGCAGGGCAGGGCTTGGAAGTTATGGTAGATAGCTATGGAAAGTATTGTGGGATATTGTTGAGGTGTATGTAGGTGGGGCGGGGGTCAGAGGCTCCGGAGTGGCTCGCATCGGGGTCAGTAGTGATCCGGCGATGACAAAACAGGAATTAGCTGCACGTATCAGAGTCGGTGAGGCATTGGATACTGTGCTGAGAAATGTGAAGGAGTATTGAGGTTATATGGCACGTGTCCACTTGCATTGACCTCGCTTTGGTCATGGTGCTGATTATGATGGTTCCAACTTCAATAACAGGTGATCATCGGTAACCTTATTTGCATTTACGGAGTATAAAACGAAAGAACTGGAGGCTTGACTGCATCACTCACAGCTCAGATATGGGAATAGACTAACCATAGCTAGTACCAGGGTGAATAGATTAGACATTCCTCTGGGAGGCATCCAGCAACTCGGATATTTGTTGGCATAGAGCTGGGAGGACCTGCTTCCAAAATGGGACATCTTGTATGCGTTGGTTTCTATCACTTTCACATTGTGGATCTTCTTCGTCAAGTTTACCGCAGACCTTTTCGACCAGCTCTATTGTTGCTTCACACTCGCCCCATCGTCTCCTTGCATATTCAACAAACGATGGAAGAGCTGCTCGGCACTCCTCAGTAGAAATGTCCCATGACTCGGTCCCGCATCTCCCTCCAAAGCCGTCAAGGTCGAACATGTAACGCCAGGCTCGCAAAATGAGTGACCAAATCGAATTTGCCTGGACTGCTGTAGACAATTGGTGTTCTTCGCCCGCTGCATCAATGACCGCAATAATGTGTGCCACAGGTATAACATATTGGGGATATTCATCATCCCCCTGAGACGACAGTGTTTTTGCGATCGCAAAACAGTTGTCGAAATGGCCGTTCTGCTGAAGGCGAGGATGCCAAGTGGGCTCTTGTGAAAGGGCACAAAGTAACCTGAGGTAGGTAATCTGCCGGAACGAGTCGAAGAAGGAGATATTTGTAAATGGATTATGGTCGGTGTGAGCGTACGGAGAAACCAGGAAGAGTGCTAAAGTGAGTGCTTGTGAGAACTGTTCTCGGAGTGATTCATCATCTTGACCCATTGAAGCCACTGTTGATCGAATGGCACAAGCCGCAGGAAGGGCTGCAGTGCATGTCATGCGCTTGCCCATGAAACGGATCAGCGTGTCAACGTAGCGGTGCTTCCGGTCCGTGGTACTTGGCGATCCACGCAACTGCTCCAACAGTCGAAAAGTGTCTCTGATTGCCTCATCATCTGTGCCTTGACACACGCGTAGATGGTAATCCACCAGCAGGTCAAACTGCCCCTGGGTGCAAACCCCACTTGTATCCCGGAGCGGGGTTCGAACAAGAATACGAATGAGACTGGCGACATTCTTGGATCGGACTTGATCATCGCCCAGTGTGCCCAAATGATTGTCGATTAGAGAGCAACAGAATTTAAAAGCTCGCTTGAAGACGTGAAGATCGCTGAAATCGATGCGCTTCGTGTCATAGTATGCAAGTAGTGGGTGAATCAGCTTCAGTGCATTCTGATGCCATCCACGATCGCGAATTTCATCGAGAAGCACAGTTAGCGTGAGATTTAGAGCTTCTTGTTGAAGTGTTTCAATGGCTAGACTGCAGAAGCATAAGGTCAACGACTCATGCAAATGGATTTTCCCAAATGCCTTTCTTCTTACCTCTTGTCAAGTCTCGCCAAGTCCCGTCGATCGATTCGAAGGCCAACCAGCATGCCTGCTAGTAACATGCAGTCCGCCACCAGGCCAGTGGGCGACTTGGAATCAAGGCAGATGCCAATGAATTTAATCACAAAGGGGTCAAATCTCCAGCGATATTCACCCTTGTGTACACGGTATGTGAACATATGTGCCATCCACATCCTGTCTGATAAAGGGAGGCGTGTTGTGTCCAGACGGTTGGGTGGTTCATCTACGGCAGAGCAAACGACGAGAAAGCCTGAATCACCTTGGACCATGTGCCAGTAGTTGTCATGATCACTCAAAAACCTTACGTTCCCATCAGTGTAAATATGAAACGGAATGGGCAGGTCTCGTTCAACACAAAGTCGCCACATTGCTTTCAGGCACGCCACCGCGTCTGCTTGTGCGATGGGAAGAATCTCCCGATTAGGATCAAAGCATGCATAGAACCCACTTTGCAATCGCTCCACGAGCATGTTTGGCTCCTCAAGCATGTCTGGCTCCTGAACCTTGGCTGGCCACTCAATCTCCGATACCATTCCGGCTGCAGCAGCTATGACATCTGTGTCCGTAGATGTCTCAATTACCCATTGGACAGCACAGGACGGCACTAGTCCATCTACTGTGGCATACGACTGCATGAAATTGAATTTAAACGCTGTTGCCGACACGTCTACCAGCTCCAAAGGTATACGTGTCTCTGGGTCATCGTCCAACAATGGGACTTGGCACCGAGTGGAGGGTCTTGAGGAGAGATATGTGACAAAGGGTGTAAGTGAGTTGACGATCAAATCTTCAGCAGCGCATAATATATATCTTGAGGCTTCGTGCAGGAAATTCACGAAGTCTGCCCATGTCCTTGGGCGCTCTTCCCACCTGCTTTGCAACACATATTGAATGTTGCTTGGCAGTACCTTTTCAATTGTGCTGCGAACGCCTTTTCGAACGGGAGCCATGCGTTTGTAGATATTCCGAAGTATAGTCGAGACGGGTGTCTGGAACGGACAGTCGGGTGATTTCAATGAAGACACCACGGTGAAGAAATAAAATAAAAATCCGAATCCCGTTGTCGCCATAATCACACTTGCAATCGTATGTTGCAAAGTCCAGATATTGGCGGAGAGAGAAATTCCGAAGAAAAGTAGTGACATCTGGAGTAAGATCGGTAGAGTGGCGATGATGGTGTTGAAATGCCACACTGCAAGGGCATCCAGCTTCTTCTGCCTCTGTTGGCCGCGTTCGTGCAAGGCACCTTGTCCGAAACGCGATGTTTTGAAGTGACCCAGCCACTGTTTTCCTAGAACTGCACCAAATGCAGCTAAAAGACTGCTCGAGAGGCTTGTGTACGCCAGCGTCTGAATCCAAATAGTCGTAGAATTTGGTCCAGTCCAAATAGGAAGGTATGCCTGTTGCGCAGGAAATGTGGAACCATTGATAGCATTGATTAATATCATTAAGAGGCTGTTGGTGGTGTCACTGGGAACCGGACTGAGACTCGACTGCATATTGACGATGAAAGCCGAGCTGATGGCCGAGAATAGACCAGCCTGCACGATGTTTTGAGTTAAGTTCAAGTCAACGTGTGGAGCACATACGAATATAAGCAGTACATCTAGGTCACCACTGTGTCTCTCTATCAGTTCGTCATCATACTGTTTGGCTACACGTGCATAGATTGACCAGAAACGGGAGGGGGCGTCTTTTCTGGTGCGTTCAAACATATCTGATTCATACATGGTATCGAGGATGTCTTGAAGGATAGTCTCGGATCTGGTCGCAACCTGTCAGCATGCAGTTAGATAAGGAATTGTGGACACTCACTTTATCGTTGGTTTGTCCAACACCATAGGCTTGGTGTCATTGGCGCCAGGTTCTTGTGTCGCCGACATTGTTGAGACGCCAGCTTTGGGGGGATCCAAACCTTGCAAGGGAGATTTCTGTTCTTGCGTGGTGTCGATCACACCTTGTAGGCTGGCTTCTGGCCTGGTGGCAGGCCATCCTTTTCACATGTGAGTAAGAGGTGCGCACCCAATGACTCGCCGTATTTTTCTCACCGTTGTATGATGTGTCAATGGACTCATCCTGGTGAGCTAGAGGAGGCCCTGTAGGTCCAGTCCGATCAGGTGGATGCGTGGGCGATTGGGGACTAGTGTATGTTGCCTCTGGGAGGGGGGCCTCTGGCCTGATGCAAGCATTAATATTCCCTTTTAATGGCGGACTACTAGGCATGCACTCACTGAGTCGACTGATGGTGAGACTCTGCGCCGGATGGTGGATCACTTGCTTGCACGGCGGGGTCAGACATGGTGGGTCCGGGAGTAATGGTTACGATTAACTAGTACTGGTGAAAGGCTGAACTGCCGGGCCTCGTGTTCTGCTTCTCGAGAAGTCATTGCCTCCTTGGTTCTCGCAACTAGCGCCATGGATCCTTGGCCAATGTGACAAGGTGTCACATCTGACTTCAAGTTCAGCGTGTGGCGGCAGTTGTCTTCTAACTGACCTAGAAAATGCTGAGTCGGAATCAATTCTCTCAACAAATGTTGTCTGATGAAATACATACAGCTATTGTCTGCCATGATATGATCACCTCGACCTTCAAAGGCGAAGGCAACTCCTCCAGAGGCCTAGCTTGCATTTGTTGAGGCAAAAGTTATTCGACGCCGCTATGATAGATGTGGTGGTTCTAGGCTCTGCCGGGAACATGGGATCTGAGATGTCGCTGGAGGAAGTCCTAGAACGACAGCTATAACATCGCTCCGGCGTCCATCACAGGGTGCTGAAAGAATGGTCGAGGCATCTTCGCGATAGGATTCCAGGTAGTATTCTGACGGTACTGTTTTTACTAGTCGTCCGTGGGGGTGATGAAGATGGAGGGCACTTGAGTATATATTCGACCAGGTTCCTGCAATGACCCTAGGCCGGCGACCTCGTAGCTCGCTGCGTAACTACAAGTTATACGGAAAATGGGTACTAATTACACCGTAGAACGCATCATCCCCCCAAATTACGGATAAACAGACACATAACAGAACCCGCATCCATGACTCACGCGGAAATATGTTGGTGGATAGAGCACACTGAAAGCTTGGGAAATGACGATGGATGCGGCTGTCGTTGGCTGAGGTGGATGAGTGTGAGACAAGTGAGATAGAGTCAGTGACTTCTCTCGGACGGCTTGTGCTCATCTTGCTTTCGATGCTCTCGAATCGAAGATGCGGCTTTTGATCCAGCCGCAAGGAAGCGTACCGGCCTGCTGACCAGCTTTTTATTAGGCAAGAAGAAATAACGGGGCCTCCTTCTTGAAGGACCCCGTGACGGGGCGCCGATTAGAAAGTCTAAAGCTATTCTTTTTTCTTTCAGATGCTCCTCGGCATTTGCGCGTACAACAATTCGAGTGCTCCATCCCAGCTTTGGGGGTCTATTCAATCTGGCGACTTCTGCACTTGAACACAGTGGCCGTAGCGATGTCTTTCTGCGTGTGCAGGTACCGACAGAGAGACTAGTAGACTGATATAATTTACCGAAAAGTTGACATGCGTATCCAAGGGCGAGCTCGAGACCGCCCACGTATAGAAGACCTTCCCCTCAAAGAGGTGCAGATCACTATGTAGGACTAGTTCTTTTAACGACAAGAAATTCGAAAAATGTGTGAGCAGGAGGGTTATGGAAACTAGTGTGTAAGAATTTGTTTCACGGGTATTCTACAGGACTTGCGATGTTCTAGTTCGTTAGTTACAATCACTTAGTGCAGATCTTTTGGGATCGGCTAAAATATGAATAAGAGATCAAGCAAGTGGAAAACAAGACGTGATTGATGTGTGCAAATGATGAGGCTATGTACTCTCTACAGCTTTGACGATAACATTGTGACTTTGTTTGCTGAAGTTAGACGTCCAAGGATTAACAGCTCATGCATCACTAGTGACACGGCGACAGTGGGAAAGGACGGCAGGTACTGTGAGAGTGGTGGGAGGGGGAGGCGATGGTGAACTGAACGGATGGTAGGAGGGACGGCGAAGGGACAGTAGAGGGAATGGCGAAGGGACAGTGGGTGAGACTGAAGAGAGGCAAGTGAGGCGGGAGGGGACGACAGTACAGCCAACATCAATGCAGTAGTGCGTCAGTATTGGACATTGGAAGCTGATGTATGATTTGCTGATGTGCAGAAGATATGCATCATACATCAGCTAGTATGGAAGATCGAGCTCTTACAGTATGATGTTGGGCGAATCAGAGCATGCCACCGGTATTGAAGATCCAAAGCTGTGTATGCTTAACAGCGATGACGAATATGATTGGCAATGATGGCATGTTCATAGAACATTTCAGCAGTGCTTACGGCCACCTGATACAATGTAATGACCCAAATCGGAATACGATCGAATTGGAGCTGATCCACATTTGGTACATCGGCATGCTACTAAACCCTGAACAGCTGTACTCGATAACTCGGTCCGGACCATAACCTCAACCCAGTGCTGCCCACCACACCAAGCTCATCCTAGTGCTCGAGTCTCTCCTGCGTGCACTTGTCCGTTTTCAACTTGCTTGTCATGTCAACGTCTAGTGAGCCTGCACAGGAATTGGCAGATGGGTGTGTCTAGTATGGCTCCAGTTTGTCCGTATACTTTGTTGACTCCTTTAGCCCAGGTTCGCATATGACTATGTCCTCACTGCAGCCTTTGGTAGAAACCCGTAAACTTGCCTTGTATGGGACATTCACTCACAGCTCTGACAGTGATTATTGTGTATGACACGCTGTTGACCTTTCCCCGAGAACTCAAGTTGATGTGGGGAGGGAAATTCCGCCTCGGAATCGTGCTCTATGTTATGACCCGCTATATGCTGCTTCTCGTCCACATGAACAACCTGATAGGGAATAATCTCAACATCACTCTCCAGGTTCGCGTTTACGTTCATTTGCGACTTGGGTTCCTTCTTTCTTACATGCTGACACAGTAGGCTGCTGTTATCCCTCGATACTTCAGAAATTGATACGATTCCAGGGTTTGCACAGATCTCACCCACCTTCGAGATGTGACATATGTACTCTTCGACATTGGAGTCAAAGGTGATATTTATGCCATGGCACTTGGTTCGTGACACCTATTTCACCACCAGGCCTTCTGATTGCACGGACATATGCTATATCTCACCGAAATCGACTAGTGCTGGTGGCACTTGTGGTCGTGGCACTTCCAGGGGTGGTGACAAACATCGTACGCATCCGCATACTCCGCGTCAGACTTTAATTTCTCATAGACTTGCAGCTATCTGTATTCGAAACTTGCGTAGGCACGGATGCAAGCACTAGAGTGATAAGAATGTAAGCTCTCTGGGGTTACAAACCAGTGTTGCTTGCTGAGGGCGATATTATAGTGGTAGGCACACGGCTGTTTGGCGCAATTATTCTGGAAATTTCACGCTCTTTCACAGAGAGTGATTTGAACCTCGCATTCGGTTTCGCTTTTGACACTGCTATTATCACCGTTACACTTTATCAGACTTGGGGTCTAATAAAAATTCGTAGAGGATCGGATATTACAGAACCCATGTCTCTCTCGGAGTTGATTGTGCGAGAGGGTGCGTCCCTTGTCCGTCGAAGCGATAAGTCATGCTGAAGATTTGCTGATCAGGAATTCTGCGCTACATGTATTTTCGCCACTGAATTTCTCGGTCGCTTATCTGACAGCAAGATGTACAGTTTGTTGCTCTCTTTCCACGTAGCGGGGGTCGTAACGAATCATGTGAGCCTGATGTCCCACTATTGAACCGTCGTTCACACCCCTTGATATATTCAGAAAATACGTGTATGCTTACATTGTCTTCGCTCCATGCATCTAGATCGCTCATAGATCTGAATAGCCCACTCTTACGGGGATAATCAACCCTATCGAGTCCTCGTCAGTGGTCATACTCGGAACCTACTACACTTCCTGACCAGACCCACAAACAGATTATCAGCAGTAATGCTCTGCCGCTTTACTCTCGACATTCGTCATATGAACCTACATCCGCATGGAACATGCAGCGCTCACGTATCTCCCCAACTTACAAGCTTCCAGGCAGTGACTCGGCGTGTTGATAATGCTGTCATCGACGAGTTTGGAGATCCCCTTTTTAATGAATCGTTTGCGACTTCACAGGCCAGCAGAGAAAACGTCCCGGCATCTTATCAGCCTACTTCGGTTGCTTTTACACAGAGCTCGGGCGAGCGGGTAGTTGACGAGGTATAGCCCATTCAAAAGAGTTGCAGCTGAGGATGTCTCGTGCGAGATATCCTATGGCAATGGGTCCACTAGCAAGTCCTTTTTACGGACGCTCGTCATGGCCAATGTAGAGATTTAATTCAATATAAACGTATAGCACTAGATAGCTACATACTAGAACGATTTTATCATCATTTGCAATCTCACCGATAGATTTTCCGGACAAGTGATACCTGATACCAATGGACAGCCATCAAATATGCATCAAATCCGGAAGTAAAGGATTATCGAAAGGTACATACCTCATAAGGCCACCTCGCGTCATATGCATAATATCTTGGGCGAATAGCATGATCACTGTGTATGCCACTGACTCGTGTCACTTACCCGGAACAAACCATTCCATAAACTAAAAGTCAGTCCAGTCGATAGCTCGAAAAACGGACAATCTCACTGGTCGATAAGCTATTGAGCCTCGAAGGACATTATGTCATTCAGCGTGAATTTAGACTGCAGGAATCAAACGAGGTGTTCCGCGCGGATTGGCTGTTGGAAACGATTTAAGACGTGGAGGGTAAGTCAACACACTTTGTAGCGAAAAGCACTCGCTTGCAACGATCCCCCATTGTGGAACTCCATCACCAGCCTGACCTAGATTGGTCGTCAACATTGCAGGGGGAACGCAACCGACTCTTCGAAAATATGCGGCACAATGGACGTTCACAGTAGCGTCCTCTCGATTAAAGCAAGCACGTTCTTGTGTCTAGAAACGGTGGTGATTTCAATGAATTGGACGATCCACTGCTCCAACGACTTTATTTGTACGTAACACGACCAATTCCAGCCATGCAGCGCTGCTGAACGGGTAGCACCCAGTGATGGCTGACCCTGATTTGCAGCTGCGGCGATCCCGGATCGGATCGACCAAGCTTCCGAGCATTCTGTTGCGGTTCTGGGGAGGATGGAAAAGAGTCGACACCATGAACTGATATGCAACTATCAGAGCACCCCTCGCGACGCGTTGTGTTGAGAGAAACGACCAAAACTAGAGTTTACTGCAGTCTACAAGTGCCACTGTGACTATTTCCTTAGTGCACGTCTCGTCAGCCGGGAGTTCAGCGATGCGTTTTTCAAGTCGTCTAGTGCGCACCCGTACGAGTGTCAGGTGTGGACCGCTCAGAAACCTTGCGTTCCTTCGCTCCGCGCGGAACAGAAAGGCTGCCAAGCCCTTCGATGCAGGGGATACACCAGGCCGACACCAGGGTCAAGTGCATCAACCGTCGAGGAGCCACAGCGCACCCGCATACTACTGCACACAAAGGCTCCACGCAACAATGGCGATATTTTGTCACACCCAAGGTGAGACCAACAAACGGAGTAGACACATAAATGATAATATAGGAAAGAAAAAGTCAAGCACATGAAACGCGCCCCCAGCACAAAGAGAATGAAGGCGGGATAAAAAACTAAGGGGAAAAGGTTGGTATATAGGGTGGTGCGTGCAGTCAAAAGGTGAGAAGGGAGACGAGCTAGAGGGGCCAGTTGACTACGGGAAAAGAAAAGGTATGGTAACGACGCAGACACCCGTGCGTGCGCCATGTAGCAATGTTAGAAGTCGCAAATCGTAAACCTGATCAAGGGAAAGGCCACAAACGCGGGTATACATTGATAGATAACCAGATGGATCCAATACAAGCGGTACAGCGGATCCAACTGGTGGGGTGTAACGGAGGAGGGTGCCGGTGTATGTAAGGAGGGTAGTGCCGAGGTGATAGGCGCGAGGGAAGAGAACGTGTGAATCGCGGGTCGCATGTCATAGGCCATATGTCAATCAGATAGAGGAAGGGGAGAAAGGGTGAGGTAGGTCGACGATTGCCAGTTGGAAGGCTTTCTCATTATCAATGGGGGATGAGATTCACAGATGAAACTCAGGCAGCCCTTCCATAACCACCGTAGGCATCCTCGTGATAATCGTCTGTGGTGCTATAACGACTCTCAACGTCCGCATCACTTTTCCTCTTCTGTCCAGGTGCGTACAGAGTCCTGCCTGCATATGCCGGCGGTGGTCCCGACAACAGGTCCGTGTTACTCACAGGCTCCGGCTGCGCAGGAGCATCCAGTGCGGGATAGTAGTGGGACTGGGCAGATGGTGGCGGTGGAGTTGGGTGAGCCACAGCCATAGGCGTACCAGGCGCAGACCCAGAGCCATCTCGTGTCGCGTAAGCGCGAAGCATGGCATCCGGACTCATCATGTTGGAGGGTCCACGCATAAAGCCAGCAAATGGATTGTTCTGCGTCGGAGACATAGCAGGAGGCGTGGCATTGCCGTAAGCAGGGTTGTACGTCGTGGCGCTGTTGAAGGGAGTGGCTGAGGTGGGCGTGAGGTGCGTTGCTGGGGGCGAAGCGATAGGCGAATGGGAAGGGCTGATGGGCGAGTGAGCCAGAACAAGGAAGTTGTCTTCTTGTGGAGATAGTTGCTCTTGGTTCATCACTATAGAATAGCTCGTCAGAGAGTTTATAGAGATCAAGTACGATACATACTGTTCAAAGCCGGAATGACGCTAGCGTCCTTACTGAGTTCAAGTTGCTTGATATCCTTATCGCCGACCATAGCGGGTCCGCCCTTTTGTGTAGGACTCATCATCGCGTCCATGGCATCCACGTCGCTCGAGTCGGTAGCATTGATGGCAGTATGAAAGGCCCTACTCGCTCTGCCACGCTGGGTCTCAGCACTGGGTCGCGGTTTATCAGTGGACGGGCGAGGGACCGCTTTGGGGACTTCGGGGACGTCCGAGGATGAACGCGAGAAACGCGTGTCTGCGGCGAACGACACGGCAGATTTACGTTGGGTCATATCCGCCGAATTCGTGCCAGGGTTACGCAAGCCTACGCCGGTCACTTTCCTCGCACCAACTCCAGCTGCGCCTCCACTGTTGACTGTAAACGTGCTGCTGGGCCTCCCCTCATCGCCATACAATTGGCTCATCCGGGCAACGCTGGCACGGGAGTTGCGCATGATGGCAATGCTTTGGCGGATTGCTTCAGATTGAGCATTGGGTGGGAGACCCTTCCACTCGGAAGAGATGGAGCTCATCCGCTTGTCGACCGCCTGACTCCATCTCTTGCGCTTTTCGGCCTCCCTGGTACGTTGGAATTTGATGTAGACCGCGATACCAATACCAACCGCAATGAGGGGGACCATAACTGCGGCAGCGATGCTTCCTTTCGGAAGCCCCGAGTTCTTGTATGCATTTCCGATAGTCTGAAAGATGCCTCCACCCTCTGAGGCAGAGGAGGTGGAGTTGCTAGCCGTACTTGAAGCGCCCGTAGGATTTTTGAGACCAAAGTCGGTGGTATTAAACGTTGCAGAAAAGAGAGGGCCAGGAGGCATGGGAGAGAGGAAGGAGGGGCTGCCAGACTCGACGAAGCCGACCTGGAGCTGGATGGGAGCAGTAGTTGAATTCCACCAGCTGCCAGCGAGGGTCGTCTGGGATGATGTCAACCAGCTGAGCGCGGTATCATGCAAGCAACACCCACCTGGAAGCTACCAGAAGAGTAAGCAACGGCGCCCCATGCATGAATCATCGATTTGGCTGCGTATGGGGCATAAAGATAAATGTCGACACCCTGGGATGAAAAGCAGTCGAGTGAGGTGTCCCATTCGATGTTGATAGGCTGCGAGGTATCAATGCTATCTCCCTGTTTTGGCGACTTGTAGAACGCTCCAGATGTGCAGCCTACGGGCAGGTCAGTGAATAGGTGACGATAGCCATGCAGGGCCGTTACTGACCTGCGTTGAGGGTTGCGGACTGGCGCTTGGAGAAATGTCTGACGTGACTTGTCTTGGACATTGCAGGAAAAGAGGGGAGTGTGGAATGAACGTGGGCACCGTACACAACGATGAGAAGGGTTCTGGCAACGTCTGCCCTGTTTGCCCTTGTAGTCTACATACACACAAATAGTCGCCCACAACATATCTTCCTCCGTCGGCCCCGCGCCAAGGCCCCCGCTTGCCATGAGCGCGCCGCCAGCACTGAGGGTCGTCTTCACACGGGTTTGGCTTGCTCTGAACGTCTCTGACGGCCATGGCTAGAACGCCTGCACGTCACAAGCCTGTACATCGTACTGTCTGCTGGTTAAACGCCATACAAATGCGCAAGCATTCACTATGACATCGAAGTCCTGGCGAGAAAAATGCTTTTAGTAACTCCTGGTCTCTGTGGCATCCCCACGCCGTACGAACGTGCTTGTGCCATTAGCGTTCAATATGTATCCCATGTACGTATAGGACAACCCCAATAGTTCCCTTATGGAAAGCGGAAGGCCGTACGCGACTGGAATATCTATCTAGAAAAGATTTACGGGACGCTTCCTTGTTGCTTCCTTGTCACAAGATAAGGATCTGGAAGACGGTGCCTCCAGCGGTCTGCCAGGGTATCCAGAATAGTTACCATTATTGACTGATAAGAAGGTCTGAATGAGAATCTGCTGAGACTGAGGGCGGTTGTATATTTTGTCATGAAAATTATGGTCGAGTGCCTCGTTGGAGTCATTTCCGATAGGCTTGCTCCGTATTATCGTTGCACCATTATTCCTTACATGCAATTGCAATTTGTTAAGAAAGACTGAACAGGGGGGATAGAAGTACCTCGTGGTCAACGCGCCATCGCCTCCAGACGCAGGGTGGGAACATCTTGCCTACAGGTCAACCGCTGATCTGGTATGAATCCTGCTTAGCCACTCTACACGTTCGTTGCCTGCTGGTCATCAAGGGTGAGAGTGCACACACATGGGTCAAACTGATAATCATCAATACACATGCATCAAAGAGGAAAGTTGTAAGTATGACAAGGAAGTTAATAGATGCAGTGTTTCAGGGGTTTTCATGTGCTCGGGTATCTCGACGAACGGACATATGATGTCAACCGAGCTGTTCCGAAGACCGGGGCTGCACACCTCCCATGCCCTTCAGACAGCTGGGCATATGCAACAAGTGCCCTCGTCTATCCCTAGCAAACTTGGCATACAAGGCCCCAGCGATGAATACGGCCACGGAGCTCATTAATACTGGATAGTGGAATTGTGCTGGGCGATAAAAGTAGATGGTCGATGCGTACGAGCAGAGTTCGAACAGGTGATGAAAGGATGCCTCCAATGAAGAGAATGAGCCTCTGTATTCAGGCTCAACTTCCTAGACGTTGGGTTGTTGTGATGAGTGATAGGTACAATGAGACGGGAGCTCAAACTGTTATCACCTCTTGAACAAGAATCTGCACACACAAATCAAACCCCCAAAGCCCGAGTCGGCTTGCAATGACACCGCCGACCAAGCCTGACGCAGAAACGAACGGTAAACTTGCACTCCAGAAGAATTGTGTTGCTACTGCCACGCAAAATATTTGCCAGTTGATGAACCATAGTCCTGACCGTACCGTACCAAGCCGTGTCATGACTATCGGGGTCAACCACGTTGACGAAACTTCAACGATGACTGACATGGTTCGCGCAAGGACAATGTGCGTCGGGCTGTAGCCGACGGAGAGTAGATATGTCACCATTTGCCCAGCGAAATTGAGCACAGTGAAATAGAGCAAAGAGAGGGCAATTGAGGGAAGAAAAACCGGATGATGGAAGTATATTGATAATGCCTCAAAGATTGATTTGAATGAAGAGACCAGGCGCCTCAATGGTCGTTGTGAGTGTTGGTGGATCTGTGGAGTTAACCCAGTGTCGGTGGGACTACGTGCCTGTCGAGGAGCTTGGAGGGCAGGAACTAGTTCGTAAACCTGAGTTGTGGGTCAGAAGAGTCGTGGAACTCTGTATATTTCATGCGCGTACCTTCGCAATAGCATAGTATTCTGTTACAACTGACATCACGTTCATCCCCAGGGTTGCCAAGATGGCCACTGTTGTGGAAATTCCGTCGATTACAGAGATCATGAATGGGCCAGCGAGTTTGCAAAACAGGTCGATGCGGCGCATTTGAGAATTGAGAACTGCACATACACAGGGTTGAGTAAGAGCTGGTTGCTTCGACAAGGAATGGTTCTGACTGACCTTGGAGTTCGTGTTCTTTAGTTTGAGAGATCACGACTACCTGGAGCACTGGTTAGCATCGTCAAATAACCCGGCCATTGCTTATCTTACCCAGTCTCGTTCAACAGCGACCAGGTTCATGACTGAGCACAACTTTTCCACGCAGGCTAGAATGACTAACAGGACTAGGACAAGTGCTCTAAGGTTCGGTGTGATTGATCGACCTGACACTAGGAACCAAAAGACGACGCATGACAATACTACTGCGGCTCGCTGTGCGACTGCCACAGTGTCAGTACCATTGTACACGTAGCAGACACCATCACTAGCGGCTCACCGATGGAGAACCGCACCACCTGAAGGCGGTCGCCGTTATCAATGTAACGGCCTACCGCTGGTGATAGAACTATGGCGGCCAATGCGCGCGACAATGCGTATACTGACGAAGGGAGAAGGGTTTCAGGAAAAATGGATGCGAGAAAGAGCACGGCGCCGAACTCGAAAACGCGCGTATTCCATGTGGAGAGGAAGTGTGAAATGTATAAGCGCCTTCGTATATTCAAATTGGTTCTGGTACTGGACCCCAATAAGCTGTCCAATTCAGTCTGCACGTATGGAGGCGTAGCTGGGTTGTCTGCAGGTGGGGAAGACATTGGTATGTAGCATTGCTTCCGTGGCTTCTGAGTAGCAGGACGGCAACTAGGGCAAAGCTTGATAATAATAGAGGCAGGTGCGGCCCGTGCGAGCCGTTTCATACTGCCACCGTGGTTAGCGGCCGCTACTCACGCACACGGTTGGCCGTTGTAGCAGTTAGGCTTGTTTCATTGTAGTTCACCTCAACCCGTGTTCCTGAAAATCGCTGCCGAAGCCTGTTCCAAAATTTCAAGTTTTCGTCCGTTTTGGCCCAGGCCTTGGTCATAGCTCTGCGGAAATCGGAACGGGCCTTGAGAGAGTAGATTTCCCTCACTTTTCGTTTAAAATGTCTCTTCCGTGTCCTCCCCCTCCAAGGCATCCGAAAGTGTGTCTTGTAGAGTTGTAATATCAAGGACTAAGCGTTGCTTCCATTCTCGACATCCGTGTGAAGTACATTCACCGTGGGAAGAGGCCCCACTGAAAACATGTCATGTGTGACTATGTAGACAAAACAGAAAAGTTTTAGGTATATACGACCTCAATGCATACAAAACATCAGTAATGAGACCAATTGCCACCCAGAATGTGGAGGCACTCGCACTTGATCCTAGTGAGTTAAAAATGGTGTGTGGAAGCTGACAAAAGTCTGACACATGAAGTATTGGTGTGATGATGAAGTGGAGGTACAGTATGGTATTCTGTCCACGTTCCATCGGTGTCAGGAGAAACTGTCCAATAGGAGTTCCCTCACTTTAGGCGCCCGTATCAAAGCTCATCCGCTGGCACCGAGACCTATCCCGACTATGGACTTGAGTAACCCTTCCAAAAATCCTCACGACAATTCCGAACCTCCCTCTGATCGTCGGATAAAGAGATCCAAGACATCCAAAGCGTGCAATGCCTGTCGAAGGCAGAAGAGTCGCTGTGAAAGACTAGCAGGAGAAACAGATGCGTGCCATCGCTGTAGTGTCATTGGCATACCTTGCATATTCGAATCGGATGGGTTTCTTGTGGATAACTTCAAGTCTCGAAGGCCGCGCCCCATCCTCCCACGCAATGAACGTCGGATACACCGCGGGTGAGTAATGGAGCAGTCATTCGGTGTTGTAACCATTAACACTCTGGTTTCAGATCTCTAGGCGACCCCCCTCTGCATGTTCTAGAAAAAACGACAGGGATGATTTCTCGGGATGACCGAGCACTCGCATCCACCGGTCCATCGGGGGCTAGCAGCAGTTCCACTTTTTCCTCACAGGTCAATCCAGAAAATATCAGGAAAGCGACAACTCCAAAGATACCACTGTCACCAGAAGCCCTCTCAACCGTGGAATCAACTCTTTTTCCCCTGCCCCCAGGTCTTCACTTTGAAATCGACTTAGCGCGCTTTCGCGCCGCCTGGCAACGTTGGGCGGCCCCTCTCACCCTTCTCCAGACACTTGTGCGACGAAACCGCGGCAACAGCCCACCATTGCAGGAAAACGTTTCGCCAGAAACGGAAATATTGACCCCCACTGAGGAAAAGAGATTAAAAGATCAGTGAGTTGCCTTCGTTCTTTATCTGGATTTTCGCCAACAAAAGCCAGTTTTCGAATTCGCTATACCCCTTGGCTTCCATATGTAAAATTAGGAAAGAATGGCACGCTGGACGATGTATCCCCTTTCCTTTCCACCGTCATTCATGCAACTGCCGCTCGGACACTTGGCGCAATATCCCCGAGATCCATGGAACATTTGCGAGCCCACTCACTACACCACGTTGGTCAAGTGTTCGCCAATCCCGCCGCCTACCCGCTTGTGGACTCTTTATATGCTCTTCTCACTCTAATCCTATGGCCCCTCGACGCCGCGGACGACGTGGCTCTGCTTGTTCACGGTGCAAAGCGCCTGGCCAGCTCTGGCAACCAGGAACTGTTTATAGTCCCACAGGGCCGTTCTGACACCGATAATTCCCAGCATAGAAACACGAATTTAGATCACATCAGATTGGTATGCATAAGGTTTTCTACAACTTGACGCTTCCACGACTCATCCGCCATCACCTAGTGGTATGCAATTTGTGCAAATGAGTCAATGTGAATGCAATCCATAGGTTCCTCGCCGATCCTGACCAAACACACACAGATTAACCCTGGGAACTGGCAATGTAACGCCATCTCCAGCAGTGGAAGATCTTATTCAAGCATTTGGCTCAGCGTCTGAGCTTTCCCTAGCGAACGGAATGACCGCCGATATTCTCGTTATCCTTCAAACGAACTTGCATAGAATCGTGACTTCTGTTTCCGAACGCGGACTCTTTTCCGACCAAAATGCGCAAGCCTTGTCCAAGGGTCGTGACTCTATGCTTAATTATATCAACGCTGTGCACATGTTTTTAACCAAGCTCGGTGAATGGGAAATTGAATTTGGCACTATATCCAGTAAGTCCATGTTCAACGACGTGCTCGGGCTCTGGCTCAGTGAAGCCAACGTGTAGGCACCGACGTATCCAAAGCAGTATATTACGCGGTCCTCGAACTTGAGTATCATTATGTATGTTTAGTATTGACGACGCATTGGACCCTCACTATCTGTTACGCCCGTCCGCTGGAGTTCGCTTCACATGAGGTCAAGACTACGCTTTGGTCATGGAGCGTCACGGGAATTAAACACGCTCATGCGATCATCCGGCTCTTCAACACCTTCTCTGAGGTGCGCTCTGGCGCAAGACGCACTGACGACACCCAGGACGGCGCAGTCCCTCTTCCCCCACTGGCACTGGCACCCGATCGGATCTTCGCCATGGTCGTCCTCGCGGTCATGTTTGTGCTGAGACATCAAGTCGCGTCGCACGACTATGGTCGCCAACGCGGACTAGCGGAACCCTCCCCGGCAGGGTTCACGAAGCACGCAGAGATGACGATCCGTAAGGCAATCGAGCGCATGGGAAATATTGGGCATATGAAGGCAATGGAAGGGAACCCTCCAGTATCCTCGTATGACCATGCCGCTTCGCGGTATGTGGATGTCCTTGAAGGCCTGTTCCGTATATGGAAAGAGAAACGCGCGAAGCAGATGGCGTCGGATACTGCCCCGGATGAGTACACGACCCCGGAGTGTTCACAGCAGCCACAGCAGCCACAGCAACTTGAGTTGCATGATGGACAGGGACATCATGAATACCAGAGGAGTGCAAACGGGTCGGACGTGGGCCCCCCGCAGCAGGAGCAGGAGCAGGAGCAGGAGCAGGAGGAAGTAGGGGGGGCAGTGCAGTTGGATTTGGATCTTAATCTCTTGGGAGCTGATCTGTTTTCGGACACAGCGGCTACATTCACATGGGACGGCCTAGGCACCTTGGATTGGCAAGGTGTATTGCAATGACGACGCTACAAACTCGGCTATGTTTATTAGTGGAATGTTGAAAGTTTCTTGGATTCTAACTATTATTGGTACTGTACGTTTCCAGAAAGTTGACAATGTCGTTCTCACTACTCTCTGTATGCAGTGGCTGCATGTCAAGTAGCGCTCTGATGCATGCTGTCAGTATTAGGCGGTGCATGCACACGCGAGCCCAGAAAGGGCAGACCCATCAATTCCTCCAGCCTTGGAAAGGTTGCTAATCCTCCTCAGGCAGGAGTATCCAATGTTAGAGTAACTGCCTACACTGCGTCTCGTTATCATGTTCAGATTATGACCACCCAGGTCAACTGACTCAGCTGAAGAACCTTTCGCCTATTATTCCGCAGAGTAACTACACATTACACTTGGGGGTGCGGTGTTCATGATCTATTATATTTTGCTATTCAGAACACTTGTAACATTCATATTTTTTTGGCAAAACGCAGCTGAAAACGCGTTCAGCCGTTCAGCTCAGCTGCGGTCACAACACAACTTTAGTTAGTATACCGTCACATGGGGACATCACCCCTCTCTTTCCTAGCCTCTTCTGATGTGCGGTAGCGGTCCTTCCGACACGTGAAGAAAGTAACATCTCATCACGGCTGGAAACCACTCTACTAGGACTCCGAGCGTGTCGATGGTTCAATCTCTAGGCAATGGGATTGAAACTGTGGCCATGCCTAAGTGTCAAGCAATGTCCTGGCCGTTCAGACGGAGTCCGAATACGCCAACTTGGCCGCCTACATCGTTTGTAAGAGAACAACCCACATGTCACGGTGAGTGGTGCTATGGCCGTTTGTAGGAGTATTAGGGTTTGTGTGTCCGTGGATTCATCCGTGGACAATCTCCCAGCGGTCGGGTCGTTCTGGTTCGTAGGAAGAGTAACTTACTTATACTAAACTACGTGGCAAATCGGTCATGTTCTTGTCTTGGAGTCATTGATGCCCGAAGTCGGAATAGCCTAGTGAGTCCGCCCCCATGCACATGCATGGTCAGCCCTTCCTCAATTCGTTCATCTTCACCGCTTTCAATCGCGATGTTCAGCATGGACCAGCTGCTTGCGTATTTTTTCGGCATGGGATTACGTCGTTTCCGCGCAGTTGGAACTTGTCGCATACCAATGTTGCAACGGAGCCGTTCCCAATGGTATCTGCCACCCGCTCCTTGGCCAATAGTTGGAAATATGTTTCAGATGCCGTGCTCTCAAGAATTGCATACCTACAAGACATGAGCGAACAATACGGTCAACTTCCCAATCCTGCCAGCGGTGGGTTCACAATCGGACTAACGCTGAGGCAATATCACATATCTCACTTTGCGAGGTAATCCCAGGATAGGATAGTTGCGCGTACAAGGGGATTGATCAGTAAAATAAGTTGAACAAGTTTCTTCCTCCGACACTGGACGCGGTCAGCATCTATATCTCCCCCTCCACGCTAAGTCGCCCCAGAGGGTTCGCATCTTCTTACCATTCCCTCAAACTTGCTAGTCGACTGATTACAAGGTTTAATGATTGGGATTTGCCCCTTTGGTTTTCGTTCATCCAGACCGGTCCAATCCGGAGCGTTTCTTAGGCGAAAGGGAGGCTGGATGTCATTATTCTATGCGGAATGGGTTGGAGCCAACTTCTTGTTTGTTATTAAGAACTTAAGCGTCTCTTTCACTCAGCACTACACGTAGATCTTGCCCTTGTCGCCAACTCGCACTCGCAGAATCATCACCATGGCATCGATCGTCGCTTACTTTGACATCTCACCCAAGCCCTTTGACAGACCTGTGCTCACATTTTTGTCCGGCTTTGTGAGGTCCAGATTCTGACAGCACATTCTCTGTTTTGCTTCGCTCATAGGTTGCACAGAAGGTTAAATTTACTTCCTGTCAACATCACACCCCACTCTTCTAGATGGAGAGGAATGGTCCGGAGGGAAGTTTTAACGGCTTCCTGAGGTTGTTTATCTGTTAGAAGAGAACATCGTGATCGGTGATCTTCTGGCCGTCCCGGAATAACGGAGATAAATTGGCAAGAGTATTGAAATACTTGACAGATAAACTCAGCGTGTGTGTATTAAACACGACTGACTACAATCTAAATACCTTGACAGATAAACTGTAATGAGAAATAAGTGAACATAATATTTAGGGATAACAAAGTAACTCCCTACCTCAGTGTGTGTGTATTAAACACGACTGAGGGAAGGGAGACAGCTGCGACTCCTTTATATATACCATCGCAGCTGTGAAATAATGTGAATCAGACGTCCCATCCAAGAGATCTTCCTAGTCTCAGGGTGTATATATGCATGTAATTCATCGAGTCCTATTCCACCGTCACGTTTCGTGTCCCTCAACCTGAATAATCTTCCCATCGGACAAAATGTAAAGTTACATGCAAGAAGGGCGGTACATAACCCTAAATCTCTATTGAACGACAAATTTTTGGATCCTCTCGAACCTCTCCGCAATATCATGCACGACAGCAAAGGCATGTACCATGGTCGCTATGCCATTCCACGAGAGTGCAAAATACCATACGAGGACGCTTTGTCGCTGACCGATCTTTCTGCTCCTAGAGTGTAACACGCCTGGTAACTGGAGCGGTATTGTTGGGAGATGCGGGAACATCTGTCGATCACCGTAAGTGCTGCAAGGGCGAAGACAACGGCCGACAGTCCTTACAGTCCCGTAGTATAAGGCATGGTCAATGGCCTATAGACGCCCTAGTGTATGTCGCGTAACACTGACATGAACGATCTAAGACAAGGTGACAGGGCTCAAATCTGCCGTTCAAATGTGGAAGATAATACTCTATGAGAAGACTCTTAGCTAAACAAGACCGGTCACAAGCTCAGCCTAAGGGAATTGCCATGTCATGGTGTCCTCTGTCAGTCTGATCTCATGCTGATCATTGGCCTATGTCACATACCATCAAAGGCGTGGTGAAGTACGAAGGACAGAGCCAGTGGTTCGGACAAGCAAGATGGTCAAACCCAGAGGGCCGCCGCGTACGTCTCTAGTCCCTTTCCCTTCCCATTTACGCAATACCCTGTATTTAATTGTTTTTTGAATGAGCACCGACACCACATTTCATACCCAATGTGGTGACATTCAACTCCTAAACGAGAGATATTGTAAGTACGGATCGGTGGTTTTATAAGTGCTGACTCCTTGAGAATGAGAGGCTTGAGTAAAATTATGAGCTTAACACTATGGCTACAACCAGAAGTAACTCTTCGTTCATCCGAGTCACATTTAGGCACATGATACACTGTTTTTGTACGCAGGTTATATAGGACAGAATGCAAAACAGCTGATCTGTGCCCTGAAAGCATTAGCGACCTTGTAAGCCTTCTTACTTGAACAGTGCTCTGAAACGGCTCCAAACGCACCATGCTGTGGGTTTGGCATGCAAAGAATGTTGAGGCAACGGCGCTAGTAAGCTAGAA
The DNA here is from genome assembly GCA_025174535.1 of Cantharellus purpuraceus. Classification (NCBI taxonomy): domain Eukaryota; kingdom Fungi; phylum Basidiomycota; class Agaricomycetes; order Cantharellales; family Hydnaceae; genus Cantharellus; species Cantharellus purpuraceus. The sequence goes on from JALBUN010000021.1 coordinate 220,350, forward strand.
CGCACGTGACTCACACCAGCTATACAGGCGTGACCGACTCATGTAACACCTCAGTGTTCTTACCAGACACTGAGGTGAGCATCTGTTCTCAATTCGTTTCGCATTCACTTACAGTAGCATAGTATCTCCATAGGTACTATCTAATATTATTCCAGAGTGTTCTTACCAGACACTGAGTATCTCCATAGCCATGTGGTTACTTTTACAGGTTATGGGCCCTGCCGATAACAACAATGGAGCAAAAGGTTTTGTGGTTCCCAAGCTTGCCCGGGATGGGTCAAACTGGGTCACATGGAAAACCCAGATGCTAGCTACACTTGCGTCAAATAAAGGGGTGATGTGACACCTGAATGGGATGGTTAGAGTGCCAGACCCGCTCCCAGCATATGATGACGACACCGTCATCTCTGAATCGGATGAGGAAGCCTATGAAAAGGCTGAGAGACGTTGGGACGACTATTATCAGCGCAAAGCACTGATAAAAGCGCAGATTTATACAACAATTCCAGACGCACTCTTGATAGAGGTCAGGAAGTTGGCAACTGCGAAGGATCTCTGGAGTGCAGTATGTGCCAAACATGAGAACATGTCACTCACAGTCAAAGTGGACATACGCCGCTGCATGTATGAAATGAAGTGCGAAGATGACTCCAATGTACGCACACACCTGGAAACATTGATGCGTATGCAGGAACAGCTTGCGGGAATGGAAGCGGATCTTACGGATGATGAACTCATCACTCTAATCCTTGGATCACTCCCAGAATCATACCGAGCTCTCATCAACGCAATATCACTGTCAGCAAGACACACTCAGATCAAAATGAAGCCTGAGGCCATCGTCGGAAGCTTACTCAAGGAATTTGATAGGCTGAAAATAGAAGAGCGCCAACTGAAGGCTTCAGAGAGCGCTCTCACTGCAGCCAAAGGTTGTGGGAAAGGTCGCAGGAAAGGAGGCAACTCACAGTCCAAGAAGGCAGACATAGAGTGCTGGAAATGCGGTAAGATGGGTCACATGAAAGCAGATTGCAAAGAAAAGGGGAAGAAAAAGCAGGATGATGACAAAAAGAAGGACTCAGCTAACATTGCTACTGAGGCCGACGAGTGGGCATTCACAACAATACTCGCTGGTCACACAACACCCCAGGAAGCCAGTCTGTGAACAGGCTCCGAAATCGATGTATATGACTCCGGAGCAACATCTCACATGTCCCCTGATCGACACCGCTTCACCAAATTCAAGGAAATAACTCCTTACCCCATAGCTGCTGCTGACAAGACAACATTCAACGCTACCGGTGTTGGAGACATGAGAATAGCGATCCCAAACGACAAGCGTACTAACTACATAACGGTCAAGGATGTACTATACTGTAAAGACCTGGCTTTCACACTGATATCACTCACCAAGTGTGACAGGGCCGGTTTCACGGTCCTACTCCACAACAAACATTGCACAATCCGCGATCAGAAGGGCACCACTGTAGGCAGGATCCCGCTCATCGGAGGTCTATACAGAGTTGATCACAACAGACTCACTGAATCTGCAAACTCAGTCCGTAAGGCCCTATCCATAGACACCTTACACCACCGGCTGGGTCACATCTCACCACGCTACATAAAGGAGCTGGTAGTGAAAGGTATCATTACCGGTATAGAGGTAGACAAGCGGAGCGTACCCACCTTTTGCACCTCATGTGCAAAGGGAAAGGCAACCCGGAAGGCTGTCCCAAAGGCACGGTCAGGACCACCATCCACCAAGTTTGGTGAGAAGACGCACACAGATGTCTGGGGACCTACCACCCCTAGAAGTTATGATGGACATGAGTATTTTATCACGTTCACAGATGACCACACACGCTGGAGCTGCGTGGATGCAATGAAAAAGAAAAGTGATACTCTTACCTGCTACCAGCACTACGAAGTGTGGGCAGAGACACAGCACAATGCTAAGCTGCACTGGCTTCAAAGTGATCGAGGGGGAGAATATCTATCCGAGGAATTCAATCAGCATCTGAAGCAAAAAGGCACAATCTGAAGCCTTACCGTACATGACACACCTGAGCAAAATGGTGTAGTGGAGAGGCTGAACCGCACACTAATAGAACATGCTTGTGCGATGCACTACGCGGTGGACCTCCCCAAGTTCCTCTGGACAGAATCTGTTCAGCATGCAGTCTGGCTCAAGAATCAAATGACAACTTACCACCTAGATGGCAAGACACCATTCGAGATGATGTTCAATGCGAAGCCTGATCTCACCGACTTACCGGAATGGGGTGCGAAGGTCTGGGTGCTGAAAGAGGACCGAGGGAAGCTAGATGCAAAGGCAGATGAGGGGCAGTGGGTTGGATATAGCAGAGACAGTAAAGCTCACTGAGTTTACTGGCCTGGAAAGCAATGTGTGACAAACAAGCGCAACATCTCGTTTGATGACACGGTAGCCATACCCCCAGGTGATGTGTCAGCCAAAAACGACTGCAGGATCCCCAGGCATGACCAAGCCAATGCTCCTGACCCAAAGGAGGAAGAGGATAACTCACCTGAGGCCCAGGATTGCGAGGAGTAAAAACAACCCACCCTCCAGCCTCCCCAAACACCACGCATTGACCTGCTTGTAGGTTTTGAACCACCCGACCCCACGAGAGAACCCCAGCAAGAGGGACATGGTCAGAGGCTAAGAAAACCGTCAGCATATGTGCGTGATATTGCACAAGGGCAGGGAACAAGCACTGGCCGCGATAATGCACCTATATACCCAAGGGGTATGCAAATTCCCCCCCAACGCCCAGACCCCCCTGCTGGCACCACTGCATCGGTAACTCACCAGGCACTTGCACTTCTCACCCTCACTGACCCAGAGGATGGAGATGTCGAGCTTGAGGGGGAGTCATCATCGCAGTTGGAGCTAGTGATGGTAGGTGCCAGAACTGCGGGAACTGACCCTGAAACAGTCGCAGAGGCTAGAAAACTTGATGACTGGCCTGCCTGGGACGCATCGATCTGAAAGGAGCTTGACCAGCATGAGACAATGGGCACCTGGATCCTAGTGGAACCACCCCTGGATGCCAACATCATCGGTAGCCGCCTTGTACTGCACTACAAGCGCAACACAACCGGTGGGATAGCAAGCCGCAAGTCTCATTTTGTGGCACAGGGATTCTCACAGGCAGAAGGGATTGATTATAACGAGACCTTCGCACCAACAGCAAAGCTATCAGCGATCCGGATTATTGCCGCACTTGCAGTCAGGAATGACTGGGAGCTCAAACAAACGGATGTAGATGGTGCTTACCTCAATGCGCCCCTCAAGGAAACTATATATATGCGACAAGCCAAGGGCTACGAGAAACCTGGCAAAGAGAACTATGTGTGTCTGCTGAAGCGTGCTATCTATGGTCTGAGACAAGCTGGATGCGAATGGTACAAGCTTCTCTGTCAGATCATGAGTAGACTCAACTTCAAGCGATGCTGCGTCGAACATGCAGTATTCTATAAACATGAAGGAGCTGACTCACTATTCATTGCTGCCAATGTAGATGACATGACTATAGCTGGAAATTCGCAAGACGCGATCCACAGGTTCAAGCAGGGACTGAGCTGCGAGGTCAAGATCAAGGACCTTGGCGATCTACACTGGATGCTAGGCATTGAGGTGAAGAGAGACAGAAAGGCACACACAATATCCTTCTCACAGCATGCTTACATCTCGAAGATCATGGAGCGATTCGGCTTGCAGGACACAAACCCACTGTCCACTCCGCTAGACCCACACCACAAGCTTAGCCTCGCGCAGTGCCCTGACAACCCTCGACAGTATGAAGCCATGAGAAATGTACCCTACCGTGAAGCATCGGATCTCTCATGTATGCAGCACTTGGCACGAGACCCGACATCATGTTCGCAGTCACCTTCCTTTCACAGTTCATGCAGAACCCAGGACACGCTCACTGGGAGGAAGTGAAGCGGGTTTTCCGCTATCTGAAGGGCACTGAAGACCGGAAGCTCATAATAGGAGCTGGAGGTCACTGGAACTGGGCTATCGATGGAAAGCAGGATCGGATCGGCCTCAAAGGTTTCTCAGATGCGGACGGTGCCTCACAATACCACCGCTACTCGATCTCAGGCTACATATTCACTATTGATGGGGGGGCCATCTCATGGAGCTCAAAGAAACAATCCATCATTGCGCTATCTACGACAGAAGCTGAGTACATAGCCGAACGTGATCTTATCGCCATCCATTACTGCCCTAGTTCAGACATGCCAGCTGACATGCTCACGAAGGCATTGCCAGCCCCGCAGCTGACGCATCTATGTCACTCTGTTGGACTGCGTTCAGCTTAAGGGGGAGTGTTGAGGCAACGGCACTAGTAAGCTAGAACGCACGTGACTCACACCAGCTATACAGGCGTGACCGACTCATGTAACACCTCAGTGTTCTTACCAGACACTGAGGTGAGCATCCGTTCTCAATTCGTTTCGCATTCACTTACAGTAGCATAGTATCTCCATAGGTACTATCTAATATTATTCCAGAGTGTTCTTACCAGACACTGAGTATCTCCATAGCCGTGTGATTACTTTTACAAAGAACCCAGTTGCGGCTCCATAGCATCTGCAGACACTGAGAGTAGTCGACGGTTCATATATGACCCAGGGTGAAGGCAATCTCCGCTATTAGCGGTGATGGCTACTATATTTACACTATTATAGTGATTGTCCACTGTCTATGCATTGTCCACTGTCTAGCACCTATCAAACCATCACAGAGTCCGCAGTGTTAGTCCTTCGTGTATTTATCGCACTCAAATCGATTCCAGTGTCAATTATAGACAGCCCCATCATACTCAGAGACGAAGGCGCAGCCAAATCCCTAAGGCTCAATACCATTCGACAAGACTAGAACCACAATGGGTCAGCTCTACCTTGTCTTCTGCTGACAAGCCTTTACGCACCGCGATGGAAATAATGGATACGGCCCACCTGCCAATTTGATGATATTAGTTGAAGTCGGCATTCAAAGAAGGCTTACATCAAGGCAGCCTCCTGAAGGAGCAGAGTTGAATATCTCTCTAACAGCATGTTCAGTAAAGCGGCACCTTCTCTTCTGTTCAGCGGATAGAAGGTTGATAGTAAGGGGACCCACTCAAAATCCTGACTCAGGGTACGTCGGCGATGTCAGATCTTCGTTGCCTATGAGTATTCACTCACACCAGGAAGTACAGGGCTCCATCTCTGACCTCGAGTCAGCGGATACGTGTGCGTGAATGGACTTGACCTCACCTAAACATAATATTAACTATTGGTGTCAATCGGAACCCAAAGTCTTGAACAAATCGGACAAGTTTGTAGAGTGTGATGGTAACACAGGTGGCTACACTCAGTGTCATTAGCACAAGTATATGAAAAAGGAGAGGTATTCAGGATCACCAACGTACCCTGATATCCCGACGAAACACCCCTGAGAAAAGCACAATCAACATTACACTTAGCAGATGTGCCAAACAACACACCAGAAGCCGAGAGATAGTTTATATATTGGGATGCGTAGTGTTAAACAGCCCGTGAAGACGCCGGGCAGGAAATTGGGTACGGCCGTGAAGTCTTTGAGGGCTAAGGCAGTCAGTGCCACACCACCCTGCTCCTTGTGTGAGATGGGGGACGGTGGAGTTCTTAATTATACTCACGATCGTCTCGGCTAAATAACGAGCTAGGTGGGTCATTGGAGATGCAGGGTGGTGAGAAACGTTACCTAACCAAAGAAGGAATAAAAACACTCCCACTATGTCACCAAATCAGTGTGTACATTTTGGGAGGGACACTAGCGGCGTACTCTTCTTACGACGCTCGTATATTGCATAAATGCGAATAGCAATAAGGGCATCCACCACCGGGAGAAATGACCATGCCCCCCTTCATATTGATGATCAGGGATTTCAATGATAACAAGGAGCGACTGGCGGTTCTCACCAGACTATAAAGAGGATATACCTGTTGCAGCTACAAAATGTTCAGCAATGGTATAGCTTTGAATGTGGTGTGGATTCATACAACTAATAAAATATCCATCAGTATGCAACAAAGGTGAAGGGAAATGTCTTACTGGCTGACTCAAAAATGAACTAGTGTTAACTGGATGTGATTGTTTGTCGCCTTAGCCCGTCGTAGACCGACTTCCCTCAAGAACAAACTCACTAAATGCGTTCATGAGGAGATATATCATAGGAGGATATTTAGCCAGAATATAGAGGACCTTGACCGAAGACCAACGCGAGCTGAGATATCTTAGAATCCTTGGTGCAATTCGTGGATACGTAAACTTACCACCAAATGTGCGTGATTTCTTGGTTGGAAGTGATGAGGGTTTCATACAAATGTAAGGCTAACGCAGCCACTTTTAACTATCGTTCAGCACTATGACAAAGGGAGAAGAAAATGACATGACTAGAGTACCTGTATTGAAGTTGGCGATTTGCATGTCTCGCACAATGTGGGAAACCGAGTACTTGGCTTCCGACATTGGGGGGAGAACGTACTGGGAGAGTGGATGTAACTCGGGTGGATATGGCTGTCGTGCATTTGAACATGCAGGTATAATAATGGGGGAGGGCAGGGGAAGTCGGTTGATTAGTTAACAAGGTTCATAATTGAATATGGAACAAGCGGCCAAGGCGAGGGTTCTTTGCTAATTTTAAGTCATGGGCTTATCTATGGCAACGCCTACCTGCAACAGTTACTAGACAACGTCCTTCGATAGAATTGGGCGCTGAACTGACGAGGTATGAACTGGAATTCAGTAGGCAAATCGTCATCATGAGTCGAAGCTTTGAGGAGACGGGCAGGCCGGATGATCATTCGTCGAGGAGCTACTTGAATCCGGATATGAGTGAAATGTAAGTAGACATTTCACTGAGGCATGTTCCTTCAAACGATGCTATTACAGCGATACAGCGAGAGGTTTTATTAGGGTTAGTGATCAGCGCCAGTGTGAAGTATAGTACACAGGAAGATCAGTTGAATCATAGATGTGACAACACTTATCTAATATTTACCAGATCACATCTTTCTACAGAGTTGGGCTTCGAAAATAAATCTGATATTCAGTCAGGAAATCTGATTTTTGACGTTGGCAACCATTGTGGCAGCTAAGTTTAGCCGAAAAAAACGTGTCCCTCAGTAGGGGAACAGGCGACCGTGACGATTCTTTGTTAAGAAGTCATCGACAAGCGGCTTTGAGTGGATTAAAGTAAGGAAACATTAAATGCAGTGGTCCATGTTTTTCTTAAATAAACTGGTATCTGCTGGTCTATGATGACATAGCCTTGTGCCAAGTGTCTAAAACAATCAATCTACGTTGAATACCTGATCTATATTTGACGAAAGACATCATAGAAGTGTGATCCCGCGTGCAGAGCGCCGTGTGCAAATACGCCACCTATAAGGTCCAGTAATTTGATTAGCTATCGAAGTCAATGGTCATTTTAAGTACAAGCTCTGCCCAAAGTTGGCACTGATGATGGTTCTGATGATGGTTGCTTTCATAATGTTGAAGAAAACAATGCCAGGGCTCGTGTTGGGAGTAATGGGGTGTAAAAATACTACTAGCATGTGAGCAGGACTATATACTTCAAACATTGATACGAATGACAACGAGAGCCTTTAATTTTGGTCTTGGATGACATGTTTTTTCGCTTTCCTATTTGTGGGTGACCGAGAATGTGGGCTGCAGACATCAAGTCTACTTGTAACAAGGAGACAATCCTCTTGAAATGTCGTTTTGGACAGGGGAGATGGCTTGTAGGGGGATTGAGAAGTATGAGATGCCGCCTGGGGGAGTAGAGGACATGATTAGCACAAGTCAGAGAGCAAAACGGAGAACGTCTATACCCATAGTCCCCGCGCCTCCATCTTTTCCTTTGTTCTCGACAAATCTTCCCTCTGGGACATAGAAACATCTTCTGCATTGCTCCCTGGCAGTGAATCAATTCCCCCGGTTGTTGGGTGTGTGGAAGAAAGGTTCATGCTTATGCTCTGCTACATTCCGTTCTTAAGTATCCAGGAAAGCCGGAAATCAACGTACCTGAATCTTCCCTCAGAACACCTACGCCTTTTAACGTGTCAACGACGCTCGTCGGGAGATACTGCCGAGCGGCATGTTCAGCGGTGACGTAAACACCCTCAACGCCATGTTGTAACGTCAAGTATGCATCTTCCACCCCGTGGTGGGCTGCTACATATATATTCTACTCTTTGCTTGGCTATCTCCCCAATATTCGTTGATGTCGATGATACTTCCGCTGGAGGACAAAGTGAATATGACAGGAAGAACATGGGAGAAAGGATTCACAATCATCGAGGCTCTCAGGAACGCTCCAGGTGGCTCACGTCCTTACGTTATTCGCCGGTTGCTATCCCGCTAGATGTGCCCGTCTGCTGATCGATGGCACTGTCTGTCTCCTTGGCCGAAGAGACCCAGATGGTATAGCATCTGTGGGTGGGTGAGAGGTGGTAGTCATTGCTGAAAGGCGAAATTGTGGAATTCAGCTGTTTCGTTCCTGCTTTTCTCTTGACATTCAGGTGATGTTATAGCTATAGGTCCTTATGGGCGCATTCACACTGGTCTCCACTTTCGAAGGCTGTGAGAAACTATTGCAATACCTGTATTTGCACGAGCTACTATTCCTTCGCATTCAATCTTTGTTGGAATTGTCAGGGGTCTGAGTCCCGACGCAGCTATATAGTAATGACTGCACGTACAAGTCGGTTTTTGCCTTCCACGTTGTACACGTCGATTACTACTCTTTTGTGCCTTTGGCCTCCGTCTATTTTCAACAATCTTCTCGACTCACAGTCGGGCGTGTCATTTCAAGTCTCTAAGCTGAATTCAGACTCCTCTTCGAGTGGAAACTCATGCGTATCCTGGCCTCAACGCAGATCGCAATGCCGACGCAATCCCTTATTTTATATTCCATCAGTATACACTGACTTTCAACAATACAAGCCGCCACTGCTACGCCGGAGTATATTCCGTAGGCTACCACCTCATTCCATGCCTATCGACATCCTCCCAAATCTGTCCATGCCTCAACACATCCACACTCTCATCATCCCTTTACGACAATGCCATTCGTTATGAAGCATGCGACGTTTTTTGTGAATCGCCTTGCCCGGAAGGGCTAGGAAGGACCTTCCCAATGTCAGTGTGACCTTTGGCCACGTGACCCCGATAACGAGTCTCCTTCAGTCAATGTTCATCGTTCTGTGGGCCCGGTCTTCCATGGGTCTCTACGTCGTTTGTCCTCTTCAGACCATCAAATTAGATAGTCGAGCAGTTCCGCCGAACAATCTATATCTCGAGCCACGGTTGCATGCGGCAAGTGACTAGCAACACGAGGCATGCTAGGGTATGATCCTGATAGCCCATCGCACCCTCCAAAAGTACGGATCTTCCTCAGCAGCGCACTTTCTCTGACAGGAAAATCATTTTTATGTATAGAAACTAGTGTTTATATAGTAGCTCCAAGTCCCTCGCGATATTGCAACGATGACCAACAATGCGCTCCATACTTGACGTTCCTAACTAAATAAGAAGACAAGAAGAGAAGTGTATGTGGAAGCCGAAGAAACCAGGAGACTAGGTTGACACCCGGTGTCGTAGGCGAACGACATTTACTCGGGGCTTGCTATGCGACCCAACGTCAACCCGGGTCACATAGCCTACAGGAAGACGGGCATGGGGAATGTGGTGGGTAAATGGAGATTACAATACCTGACAATCAGGTTGGCAATAGGGTTCTAGGGACACAGCGACGAGGAGACGTTTAGTAATGTAAAGAAACAATCAGACATATGCGCCAGCGTAGTGGACGTGCTCCGTTATACTCAAGGTACGTGGCAATGAGGTTCATTGTGGATCAGACAGACAGGCGACGTTGACAAGAGTGACAAGAGTTGTTTCTATGCCATTCTATTGCCCTATAGGTACGTATTTATGTCACTTCTATGCCTGACTCTCAGGGTTATGGGAATGCCCGAAAGGCATTCGCCCTCTTCATGTTTGATCGGACGCAGCAGAGTTCAAACGTGCAGGTCGGAGTAGGCGTCGTGAGTGTGCTCCCAATTTAAGTACCGAGAGTTGGTGGACACGAGGGTTGCGGGCGATCACTTACGTTTCTTGCTATGTCTTCAGTTTTTCCTGGGCTGGTCCTTTTGGGTACTATCCCGTCCCTCAGGGTGATTCACCGGACCATTTGAGGAGCGGTTATCAAACTTGTAAGTGTAATATTTTTGCTCTCTGATAGGTCACAAACAGAAATTTCGTCTAACTAAATACGTCTGCATTATCAATGCAGATATATTTAGTTAGATGGAGGGTGCTTCGCCAATCCTCCGTTGCAAAATAGCCCTGACGACGGCCATCAGACGTGGGTCGGGAGCGTATGTAGATCCACATACCCGATCAAAACAAAATTCATTGCCCCAGGTCTCGACGAGGCGTTTGCTCTCCTTCAGAGCCCCATTCAGTTCGCCCAACGTTGCCCTCGCGTGGGCAATTTCCTCCTCTGACTGCAAGTGCCCTGCAGCGATCTCCTCCTTGCAAGATTGAATTGCTTGAGCCAGATCGGCATCAACAACAATCGCAAGGTGGGGGAGCAGGGGGTCATCATTAGAGGTGCCCCAGCGCAAAGGAAACATTGACCGAATTATATGGGTGTAGCTTGGAAGAGATTTGACTCCCAAGCCTGTGGGTGACTGATGAAAGAAGGCCGAGAAGGTCGGGCATCAACCCTTGCATCTATAATGGATGGATGCTGATATGTACCCGCACCCAAAAGCATGTGTGCGTGTCCCAGCCAATAGTGTGCGGATGACGGCACTGAGGTCAGCTTCAGGGCATTGGCTATGAATGTATCAAGCATGAGATTGAGTCTTATGCTTGACACATTCATAGCCAATGCCCCTGTAGCGGACGTTAGTGATTTGAAGATAAGTGAAGAGGGTTTGCATGTTAGGTGTTCACCAGAGTTGTCAAGTACTCAGGGGTTTGCATGAAGATGAACAGTTTTCCACCATCATGGCCTATTATGACCCGACTCTTCAGTTTCAATGATGAACAATTCACTCATAGTCCCCACCTCCCAACATGATCCCTTTGCAGCTGTTAAGATCAATTCTACCTATGTATTACCGGCGCTCCTTACTTTTATCCCAGCACCCTCATATCACGCATCGCTCAGCCCGTCTCCTTCCCACTCCAGCTAACAGGAACCCCATCATTTCTGGCAGTGATCAGCCGTCTCTCATCTGAGCGCACCACAATCTGCATGGGTACACTTCCGGTCTAGCGGTGCACACAGCATGTCGAGTTCAGCGCATTCTCATGCCATCTACGATCCTGAATCTCGTCAAGAAGCACAGCTAGCATGCGATCCATGACTGCCCGCTGAAGTCTTTTGATGGTTTGACTGCAAAAGTGTAAAGTCAACAACTCATGCAATGGATTATCCCAAATGTCTATCTTCTTACCTCTAGTCAAGCCTTGCCAAGTCCCGTCGATCGAGTCAAAGGCCAACTAGCATGCCTGCTAGTAAAACACAGTCCGCTACCAGACGGCGGGGAGAGAGGGGCGACTTGGAGTCAAGGCAGATGCCAATGAATTTGATCACAAACGGGTCAAATTCCAGATCATTGTTACCCTTGCGCATACGGTATATGAACACATGTGCCATCCACATACGGTCAGATAAAGGGAGGCGTGACATATGCAGATGGTTAGGTGGATTGTCTACCGCAGAAGAAACAACCAGAAGCCCTGGATCATCTGGGACCATGCGCCACCAAGTAGGATCATCCGCGAACACTACGCTCCCACTCATGTAAATATCAAATGGATTGCCCAGATCTTGTTCAATACAAAGTCGCCACATTGCTTTCAGGCATCCCACTGCGCCTACTTGTGCGGGAGGAAGAATCTGATTGTCAGAGTCAAAGCATGCATAGAATCCACTTTTCAATCGCTCCATGAGGGCACTAGTCACCTCCACCCTGGCCGGCCACTCAATATCCAGTACCATTCCAGCTGCCGCAGTGATAATCTCTGTGTCCGTAGTTGTCTCAAGTAGCCATTAGATGGCGTGGGGTGGCACAATGTCTACTGGTGAAAACTCGGCATCATCTGATCACAGAAACTAAAATGAAGCTGATTGGAAGATGTCTGTTCCCCAGTAGCTCCTAGCTGCTCCAACCCTACAGCCGCCTCTGGGTCAGCGGTCGAGAGGGGTATTTGGCTGCAGGTGGAAAATATAGGGGAGAGACATAGGGAAAGGCGCACAATCCAGTCAGAGATCAGGCTCTGCAGTGGAAAAGGCACCCTTCAAGAACTTTTGAAGGAGATTCAGAATGCCTCCCCATGTTTTTGCAACCGACCTTTGGAAGGGAGCCGTGAATGTAAAGACACGCTGAAGTACCGTTGACACTGGCGTCTGGAATGGACAGTCGGGCGGTTTCAACGATGACATGATGGTGGGGGGATAGAATACAAATCCGAATGCCGTTGTCGCCATAATCACACTTGCAACCGTATGTTGCAGAGTCCAGATATTGGCAGCGAGAGCAATCCCAAAGAAGAGCAGGGACATCTGGAGTAAGATCGGAAGTGTGGCGGTGGTTGTGTTGAAATGCCACGTTGACAGTGCATTCAGCTTCTTCTGCCTACGCTGGCAGCGTTCGTGCAAGGCGCCTTGTCCAAGAAAGCGGTGTTTTGAAGTGGCCCAACCACTGTTTGCCTAGCACTGCACCGAATGCAGCCAAGAGACTGCTAGAGAGACCTGTGTATGCCAGCATCTGGATCCAAATAGTCGTATAATTTGGTCCAGTCCAGACGGCAAGGGATGCCTGTTGCACGAGAAACGTAGAATTGCTGATAGTGTTAATCAAAATCATTAAGAGGGCGTTGGTGGAGTCACTGGGAACCGGACTGAGACTCGACTGCATGTTGACGATGAAAGCTGAGCTGACGGCAGAGAATAGACCAGCCTAAATAACGTGTTTGAATGAAGTTCAGGTCAACGTATAGAACACATACAATATAAGTAGTACATCTAGATCACCACTGTGTCTCTTGATCAGCTCATCATCATACTGTCTGGCGATCCGTTCATATGTAGACCAGAAACGGGAGGGGGCATCCTTTCTAGTCCATTCAAATATATTGGATTCATACATTATGTTGAGGATATCTTGAAGGATGGTCTCGGATCTGGTCCCAAACCGTCAGCATGGAATTAGATAAGGAATCATGCACTCACTTTGTTGTTGGTTTGTCCGATACGATGGGCTCAGAATGATTGGGGCTAGGTTCCTGTTTGCCGACGTTGTTGGGATGTTAGCTTGGGGGGAATCTACAAGATGTTGCAATGGGGATTGGAGTTCATGCGTGGTATGTATTGCGTCTTGGAGAATGGCTTCCGGCCCGGTGGCAGGCCATCCTTTTCACATATTAGTTCAAGAGGTGCACTCCCAATAAGTCGTCGTATTGCCTCACCGTTGTATGACATGTCAATCAACTCATCCTCATCCTGGTGAGCTAGAGGACGTCCTGTGCACCCAGTCTGGTCAAGTGGCGGAGTGTGTGATTCATGCCTAGTATCGGTTGCATCAGGAGGTGGAGTCTCTGGGCTGATTGTACGCCGTCAGCATTAATCTTGCGTGGCGGACTACTAGGTGTGCACACCACGTTGACGGTTGGTCAGACACTGCAGAGACCGGTGGATTACTTCCTTGCACGGTGGGGTCAGACATGGTGGACGGAGAACGGAGAACTGCCAGGCCTCTCTTTCTGCTTCTTGAGATGTCGTCACCTCCTTCGCTTCCACACCTGGCACTAGAACACCGGTTAACGTGACAGCGTGTTTGTCACGCCTAAGATCACGTGCAAATATTGAGCCCACATATGCTGCCATTCTAACATTGATGGTGTTCATGGACGTACTCAGAACCGATGAGCTGGAATAGAGCTTTGAGTTGATGCCTGTCATGATCACCCCAACCTCCAAAAAAGGCGAAATGCCCGCCATAGCTGACTATGTGGAAATCAGTGAGATGAATGTGGAAGGCGAGGACTAATGTGCTGACTCGCCGATAATGATGTCTGATCAATCTCCGAATCTCCAGAATCTCGGTCCTCGAAGGTAATCACCAATAACAGTGTACATTGTTGTAAACAAGACCCATCCCGATTTCCGACTCTCAATCAATACCATCCCACCTTGGATATATTTCAGATGATACACTAGCTTTCCCGGGAAGCGCGTCTTGGGTTGATGAGTTGGATATCACCAACATCCACTGCCTCTGCATCGTGGTGCACCCCAGCGACCGAAACTGAGGCGCCGCATGCAACGCGCTGAGCCTTCTCCAAGACCCCATCATCCCAGCTGCGTCAGGAGCCCGTCGTTATTCTATCATATATATGTGGCCCCGCAATCTGGGCACGCCCCTCCATAAGTCACGCAGTGCTCATGCCAGGAATTCTATTCGTATCACTCCAAACGATATAAGATGATGGCTTGTATATATTTCTCAATGCGGTGCAGAGTCTGGCAGCCATAGTGGAAAGCTGTGAAAAGGTATTGCGGAGTGTTGGTGTGTTTGAGCGGGACGGAGGTTGAAGGATCCGGAGTGGCCGGCCTTGGCGGTAGTAGTGGAACGAACATGATAAAATAGAAATTTGTTGCGTGGATCAGGGTCTGTGAGGCATTGGATACATTGAGAAGCGGTGTGGGGGAGCATTGGGTTGTATGGCGCGTGTCCACTGGCATTCTTCTCGCTTCTGTCATGCTGCTGATATTATTCCATGCTATTTCCGGTAGACATACTAGTCCCGTCCCTCCTAATAATTAGAGGGTCCTCACACTTACCCACAACATTCAAAACATCAGCGCTTTTGATTCTCACCAAATGTGTAGCAACTAACTCATGAGCTCCAAATGTATATACGTCAAGGTTGAGGGATCCTGCGTCGAGCTGATCAAACTCGAAGGCTCAGCTACAAATGCGGTTGCCAAACCGAGATCCAATAAGAAGACCTCTTTCTCAAAACAAAGTAGTGTACCTGATGAGAACAAAACAGACGCAGACCACATAGATAACTGAAGACGGACTGCATGAGCCCCAGACGTCCTGGATTCTAACCCTACGACGAAGAATACGGAAGCGGCGCCCCTGCATCAAATAGCGCTGCACCTTCTCTCACAGGCCACAGCTTTTGTCACCGCACACTGCGAGCCTGCATTATGAGCGGGCGATGCTTACGGTCATGGAGGCGGCGGCGGGTCTAGCATGCATACCTGTGTCTGAGCTGATATGTATGTCTCAGTGGTAAGCTAGAGAGTAGGCCTAGGGTTAGCAAGCATCACAGGCAGCTCTGAGGGAATACCTACATCAAGTTGTAGCACTCGCACATGCATCATGGGGTGTGACATAAAGAATCACATACAACATTGCAACGCCAGGATACAATACCACAGCTGGGCTTGTGTCAATGAGCTATATACTCCGAGTCTACCACACGAGTACACACCAAGCCCTGCGAGGAAACGAGCAGACTACCAATGGTAGAAATGTCATGAGGCCCACCCACACTTCTTGATGGGAATACAGCCAACAGGCTTTATATACCCTTGCCTCATGCATGGGGATTGGCCAATAATTTACTGAGACAACTGCTACCATCACCTGCATGCACGCAAACCAAAGGAGCTCCCACATGGTGTCAGTTTGGTGCCTTGTTGTCATGTTGTATCATCCTGACATTGAATTCAATGGTGTTTTGGCTAAAACAATCATGTGTCTTAAAAGCGGCGACATAGATACATGTATAGCACCGTGCACGTACGTTAGCTGCCACCAGGATTGATAGTGTCAAGGACAAAACACTCTGCACATGCACTGCTGTTCCCAATAAACCCCCCGGATGCCTGCTGTCTTGTCATCAGAGCAGTGATCTCGTTTGGGGAGATTTACATGGTCAGCGCCACACCAGACATGGCGTACTCCATTCATCATCTTTATCGAATAGGGATAGAGCTATATTTCATGTAGACGTAGCGTCGTGTTAAAAGATGCATTGTCTGACGAAGGAAAGACCATCAGTGCCTACTCTATCCAGTGAGGATCTTAGCTATCAATATTGGGATACTTACCTGTGTGGGATGTTTTGCGACATTCATAACATTGTCCACGCTTCTTCTAACGCTTGCTTTGTGCCCGTTATTCATGTCCTTTCGTGATTGAAACATGCGCCTAGGCGAGGGAAGTGTACTTTCTGAGGGTCGTGGGTAGGCCGTGGGATGTGAGGACGCTCCAAAGTTCCGAGGTGCAAGGTGTTTGATGGGCTGAGTGGTCTACATGCCGCAATCGTGGCCATGCAAGCAAAGAAGCCAACTACCGCGAGATCACGCTAGACCCGGCATTGCGTACATGACATCCATGCACCGTCGAGTACAGTGTAGACAGTAGACGTACGGACAAGTCATTGCTAACACGCAGTGAAGGATGGAAGACAAATGCGTTGTCCCCTGATATTAATCATCGTCACAAATGGCATACCAGAAACAGAGGGGTCGACCCCAAATAAGCTCTCTGCCTGGACCAGCGGCAGCCTCTTGAACACCTTCCGAGGCACTCTGCGTACTTTCTGAGGATCTCAGGTAGGCCGTGGGATGTGAGGACGCTCCAAAGTTCCGGACGTGGAAGGTGTTTGATGGGCTGAGTGGTCCACATGCCGCGATCGTGGCCATGCAAGTAAAAAAGCCAACTACCACAAGATCACGCTAGACCCGACATTGCGTACGTGACATCCATGCACCGTCGAGTATAGTGTAGACAGTAGACGTACGGACAAGTCATTGCTAACACGCGGTGAAGAGTGGAAGACAAATGTGTCGTCCGCCTGGACCAGCAGAAGCCTCTTGAGCACCTTCCGAGGCACTTCGTGAATATGCATACGTACATCCAACCCAAACACGCAGTAGGCCCAGAAAGTTCGTAAAAGGGAGGCCCTATCTGGCAATCGACATGTGACAAAGGCGCAGTTATCGATCATTGCCGTGGGTGCGGATTTAATAAGAGAACCGAGTCGTGAAGCGAGATGGCAGACAAGACGTGGCAGGCATCGACTGTGTTCCTTGGAGCGACTGAATGTGAACGGCAACCACTCGGCAGCTTACTCTTGTCCCACTCATCGGCCAGGTATTTCAGGCAGGGCGCTAACTAGCACCTCTTTCCCACTCCCTTCTCCTTGTACGATGGTGGCACCGCTATGTGTCTCGTCCTCGTGCTCGATGGGATTCCATGCGCGTGCTGGCTTAAGCACGGTGTTGGTGGTTCGAGAGTTCCCAGAGACCGACTGAGGCGAGTACAGAGCCAGAGCTATACCGTGCTTTTCCACTCCATCCTTCCGCGGCTCGACGTCCGTATGAAGCATCGCCGTGATACGATTGTCGTTGATAACGCCGCTGGATGGGGCCCATGCACGATCGTGCATGTGTGCGTCCCCCACACGCGAGCTCATCAACCGTTGTTCACGGCCATGCTCCCTATCGACATTCTCACCGCCTATCGTGCGAACGACCAGTGTCTGCTCGAGTGCAAATGGGCATTTGCATTGCCTGTATGTAAACCTGAGTATACATCGAGTTTGTCGTCGCTATCGGGGCAGCGTACTAGTGCCATGAGACGTGTGGGTGCCACACACACGGACCACCTACCCTATCGAGTCGATTCGCGTGACAAGGGCCATCGTCCACGATCCTGTCCAGTATCGGAACGTGCTTGTCCCAGCAACGTTTTTATCTTGAGAAGCTCCGCGACGGTTGTGGCTGGTGCGCACAGTAAGAGATACAGTCCTTCAATGCACGTTTCATATTGCTCACCGCTTAAATATGCCTATTTGTTTCGTCGGCCGTCGACACCGTCGACAAAACTTTGATAAGAAGCATCAGATATAAGCATGTATCAGGTCTTCATCGTGACAACACGTCAATTGAGATTTGGGAGGACATTGTCAAAAAAAACACATGGACAGAGCGCACTTTGCTTTGCTGACAATCCGAGTCCTCCCGAGTCAAGTTGCATGCTATGGGGGATCGCAACGTCGGAGAGACCATGCCTTGACTGTCTGACTTGACTGTCTGACTGTCCGACACTTGTGTCGTCCGTCCATCGATCGTCTCGAAGATTTGTCCGCTAGATCGGGCTTAGATGGCATGCGATATTCGTCTTCGTAGTCTTGAGCCATCGAGCTACACAGAATATGAATACTTTCTTATCAGTTATTTCACGTCTCTCTTTTGCTCAACATGGTGAAACACTCACAACTTGTATCAATCAGGTTTGCTTCACGCTGTCTCTTATACATAGTCCCGTGCCCAATGGCTTGCGTATCGAGTTAAGCAGACTGTCGTCATCTCCATCGCATGTCGTAAGACTCACGATTTACACCCAACCTATTCCCAGTCCCTCACATGTATGGATACTATCATCAACTCAATCACAAATTCTGTCAAGATTTATTAGACCCACACCTTACATTCAGACCTCCAGTCTTGCACGCATGTCTGGCAAGATGATCACCGGCACAGCAGAGCCTTGTTGCGGATTCCCAAGCTACCCATGCCGTCATCAACTCTATCGCATGTTCTGTACAGACTTATAAAACTCACGACTTGCATCCAACTTCCCAATCCTTCACACGTGCAAAAACGCATTCGCATTGTTGATGTTCAGGCTACAAAGGTGGATAGTATCCTCAGCTGAATATCCTGTCTAAAACCGGAAGACTCACAGCTTGCGTCTGACCTTGTTCCCAGTCACGTCTACACCCCACTGCCAGCAGAACGGAAAGGCGTGTTGGAGGCTGGGGGAAACTGGGGAAGACGGGTGTTAGCAAGAGCCCACACCCATCTCTCCCAGTTTCCCTATGAACCATTGGCACTTCAACTGACGGAGAATGTAAATGCCTCCGTGGGCATGTCATTTTAGAGTTGTGAGACTTACGGCTCGTGCCCAACACCTCTAGTCCTGCAGACATACCTCCCGACCCAATGGCCTGCAGCACATACTCTTATGACAAGTGTTCAGGCTACAGAGGTTGATTATCTCAGACCGCTATAGAATGAAAAGACTCACGACTTGCGTCCCAACATTCCTCCCAGTCACGTATTCGTGTCTCCACTCCACGAGAACAGAATGGGTGCCATCTTCATGTCTTCGCGCCCCGGAAAGGATTGCAGAGCGTGCTCATGTCTTGAACATCCGCGCTACATGGATTGTTAGTATGCTCTATCGTGTATCATCCCTGCAGACGTGAGACTCACCGCTCCATCTCCGTCCTTCTCTGGTGCCAGTGTACGGGGAACCTCGTGTCAAATCGTCTCCGCCCTCGCCCTCGCCATCGCCCTTATCCGCATCGTCATCTTTGGAGGAGAAAAGGTGGCTGGGCTGGTGTGTGTTGCGACCGGAGAAGGTTTCTGTCGCCGATGACCATGAGAGGGTATATCTAGTAGCGCATACAGTTTGACTCGGGTTAAGTGAACGAGCGAGAAGTAAAGCAATACTCCGAAGCACTCACCTACTTCTCATGTGGTTTCAGCGTGGGGTGTTGCTGCAAACACGGCAGGATAGGCGTCTCTGGCCGTGGGGATTCACAAGTTATCCCGGCGCAGGGGGGGGCTTGGTGTAAAGCAGAATGAAGGGTCGGGCGCCATGGTAGGGTCCTGCATGTCGTTCCCCCCGTCGTTGGATATCGATCGTGCCAAGGGGATGAAGGTTAGTTTCAAGGATACGCGCTGGTGTCGCTTGACCACGGAGTCACTGGTATGACCGCCTGGCTGGTTCTCCGAATTTCTCCGTGCCTCTCGGCCTTTCACATTTCAGTGTGCTGCCTAAGTGTTCTCTGTCATTGTTGCACCCTGCTGCTGAACGTCTGCCACCGTAGATACGTCTGTCCAACGCTCCTCGGTCCATGTCTTCTTCATCCCCACGGCCGGCACCCCGCCCCAGAATCTGGCCTTTCTAGCCAATGCTCACCGACCCTTCTAGAGGGAGCATGACTCCAATGGCATGCTCTCGTCCCTTCCGGCCAACCCTCACCTCGGAATCCGGAGTGGTGGGAGAAGAACGCGGGGTGCAATGACCGCTTCTTGCCTATGCAATTTCTTCATTAAATTAACTGACGTTGGGCACTGACAAGATCGATTCGTGTGTATACGTGGTGCAAATTATTATTATTATTGGCAGGCTTTTCTGATTGACGTGTATTATTTGCAGCAACGGCAGCTGCAGCTGCATTCATTCTATCGTGCATGTTCCTCTGAGAGGACTCACCTGCATGCTCCGGCCTACTACAGTGCCTTACAACGAGGATAGTTAGTCCCAGCCATTCCGAAGACATTAGCATTTCAATATTGGGGCCGTCTTTTGTCGTTCGCACACCGCTTTTCGGGCTTGTGGCCTTGGTGGTTCTATTAGTGTCAGTCTGGCTCTTCAATCAGGAGTAGAAGCTCAAGCTTTGCATGCTCGGTGGTGTCCGTTCTTTATTGGCCTTGGGTACTCACGCTTCTGACGAATATTCACCAGGAATGTGGGGCTGAATGATTTGTGCATTCCAGAGTGTTCCCACTAATGTTGTCGTATAATATTACTAGGTCAGAGGCAATGTCGCACAAATACTATCAATGCCCCTCCACGCAACACCTTTTGACGACTCGAGCGCGACCCGAACGAGCCCGCAGTCATCTCATCAATACGTAACGTGCAGCATTCCATGCATCACTGTTTCGCTGCGAATACGCGTGGACTTTAGATTCCCATAACATTGCGTGTGGCCCGAGTGGTGTTGACGTGTGCCTGTTTATACAGTAAAATGCTCACGTCGAAGGAAGTCACACCCTAGTGGGTCAGTTTGCTGAGTATTCTACAACATTTGTTCGCTTTACTTGGTACACAACATATCCATTGCCACAATTGCAAGCCTCTACAGTACACGATAGTAGCAAATGGACACTAAAGTGAAGCCATTTTAGCGAAAGGATGACCATCCCTCTGCATGAGGTTATTTCTATACCCGAAACTGCACAGAAAAGAGACCGCTGGGGAAGACTGCCCTTTTCCAAATGCCGTATACTTCTGCTCGTGTCGTTTTGAGTGTTTCTGTGACGTGAGGACAAAAATGCGTACATCCCTTGAAGCATAGAAATGGGGGTCCTCCACAAAACATGATTCTTATGCCTTTCACTGCGCCATACTAGGCCCTCCGTGTCTCGAGGTGTCAGCTCCCCAGGAGAGGAGAGGAGAAGTCAGAAGGAAGCCAGAGCTATGGGTAAGAGTAGAGAGTATCTCAGGCGAGAGCCATCATGGGAGGCAGTGTAATCTGTTGCGATGGTGTGGTGTGTACTCTAAGAGGGGAGATGCTGGTGTGGTGCCCATCTTTCGGAGAGAATGCGAACGCATCGTAGTCTTTTTGTGAGCTGAGAGACATATCAATGGTGATGACCATGACCTCTCATCATAGTCCACGCTTTACCAGGGCAAGTGACCTCTTCCCGTGCATGCTTGATCCTCCAAAACGTCAATTGAAACCATGCGTCTTCTATTTCAGAACAAGTGATACAAATGAACAATTCGATACCATTGAACAATACGAGCATTATAGCCGGTTAGAGCATGTGTAAAGGGCTGGGTTGCATTTGGGCTTTGATCCTGCTCTTACCTCAACTCAGCGTGACATCCCACAATACTAGGTGATATACCAACCAGTCTGTTGGCAAGCTGTACAGCGCTGAAAAGTGATGGATATCCTGATTCAACATCACATGTATATTGTGCTCTTTGCAACCATAGATGCTATATACTGTGTCTGTTCCAGTTTGTGGTATCACTGTTAGTGGACAAAGTGATCAGGTCCAGTATGATGGGTAGTCCTGAACAGAATTCAGGACTCTTAGGAAACGTTGGAATTAGGCCCTCTGCAGTACAAATCACAGGACTTCCAGACTGTGGGCTGGCTGTTGGATCACAGCTAGGCAATTAGGTTTTAAGGCATGTGTCAGTGGCCAGAGGCCCTTTGTATATGCACCAGGGATAACTGAAAGATTAATGTCGACTGATACTGCAACAGATGGTGCTTCCATATTTTGGATAAAGAGGAGTTGAGCATAATCACCCTGATATTCAGCAATATCATTGAGAATGAGTCAGAGCAGAGTTTGAATATACCCATACGATCTCCACATAGGACCAGTAATCCTCACCTTTCTTGACTTGGATGACAGCTTTTTTTTTTTTTTTTTTCACTGTTTCTGGGCTTCTCTTTCTGGGACAGGAGCTCACCAAGGCGTAGAGTGGAGTAAATAGTTCAAAGGTATCCAGGTAGATGAAGTGCTACTTTGGCTTTGAGAAGAAGTAAAGTTGTCTTCTGGGACAGGAAATTTTGTTTGCTCCAAGGATGTGAAGTCAATCACAAGAGGCCAACGGCCTTACATGAGTATATCCGAGTCCGATGGGGATGGATGTCTGGGTTCCTATGGTGATGCTGATGCATCAATTGGAACCAGAGATGGATGGGCGGAATTGGTGGTTACAATCAGACAGGTAAATGGAGATGTGATGGTTTCCAAATGGAGTATAGATTTCATACGCATGGGGATTTGAGTGGATCGGATGGGGATCTGGGCGTTAATGAATATAGTCATAACAGTATCTCTCCATTTAAGGCCGAGCCCCTGAGGCCTCATGTCCGTAGATTGAATAGGTGAGACGATTGGGCACAGTCAGAGTTATACTGGGGGTCTGGAGACATATAAAAGGAGGGGCCTGATTGAGGCCTTATCCCCAACGATGTCAAACCCTTTGGCAAGCATGAGTGTGGCTGAGCTTGAGCAGTTGCTCTTGGCCTGATGGAAGGAAGAGGAAGAGGAGCAGAGACAGAAAGAGGAGGGGGAGTGGAGACGGAAGAAGGAGGAGAAGGAGTGGAGATGGAAGGAGGAGGAGGAGGAGCAGAGACAGAAGGAGGAGGAGGAGCGGAGATGGAAGGAGGTGGCGGAGGCAGAACAGAGAAGGAAGGAGGAGGAAGCAAAAGCTGAGAGGGCCTGCAGGGTCAAGGAACTTGTGGCCGCGATGGAAGCCGCGAGACTGAAGGAAGTGGAGGAGCAGGTGCATGAGCTAGAAGCCACCATGAAGGTAGAGGAGGAGGTGACCGGGGTGACCAGTCACCCAGGAAGTCTGAGTGTGCCAATACGGGCAGGGACCCCTGAGGTCGCCATCATCTCCATTATGCGGTGACAAGCCAGGACGCATTGAGGATGTATATCAAACCACTCTGACAGTCCAACTCCGCCAGCATCTTTTCATATCAACTTTTAAATAGCACCGCAACTTCCTCTCCACCTCAGTCTCTAATTCTAGCCATTGATTGTCACTCGTGTTTCATTGCCATCGATCATTATCAGCCTTCTATTCACACCAATCCTTTCATCATCATTCACATGGCTTCTAATTTTATTCCCCTCTCCAACATCTCTTCTAATAATACGTCACACTGGTCTCTGGACACAGAGGACTATCAAAAATACACTGAGCTCCACAGGCATGTTAAGCCACCTCCACGTGTCAAAATACTTCCAAAACTCTTTCAACGTCCAAGATCCCCACCATGTCTCTCTTATGCCATTGGCGATCCCATATTCTTTCATGATTCCATTGAACCATATACATTCGTCAGTATTTCACCTCTATATCATAACATGGATAGAAGAGCCGAATGTGAGGTAGAGTTTCAGTCGCCATCGCCAACCTATCCTCCCACTTCAATCCAACTCAGGTTACATCGTGTCAGGCAAAGGGACTGAATATCCTTGAGACAGGATACCATATGGAGATGGATCACTAAGACAATAAGGAGTATTTGTTGTGGATGCTGACTGAAGTCCTCATGTGACTCAGGGTCAATTTACCTTCGGAGCTGTAGGAAAGATGGTATTGGTGGACGTTTCTATTGTTCTTTTATATGACTTACCCCTGTTTCATCTTTTAATTCATTCATACATGACTTACTCATCCTTGTTCTATTTTTGGTTCTTTTATTACTCATCACCCCCTATTCTTACTCATCACCCCCTATTCTTACAAAGATTACCCCTATCTGTCGCTTCATTTCTCCATGATTTCCCCATTAGTAGTTCAACTTCACACGCTTTGTCAGCTGGCTTGATCAGCATTTCTTGCATCATATCACATCATTTGCTCCTCATATTGTGTCGTTGTACCCTGGGGATTTGTATATAAAAGGGCGCTAGTTTTCGCCTTTGGAATCAATCAACAAGTTTTCAGCCAATGCTCTAAAGTCAAAGTTCATGCTCTAAGTCTACGCTCTACACTCTACATCACAATCCATCATCTCTACACTGAGGTAATGCACCTTGGTTCAACGATCAGATTTCCCTCCGCCACCGAGAGGTCACTTCTCCTGAAACCAGCTTTCATGTACCTCCCAACCAGGCTACCCATTGTCATCCAGTCACAGAGCACAATCAGCCATCTGGACCAACCTTTTGCTCCCATCCTCATCCAACCACAGAGCACTATCCCACTTTCCTGTTACCCAGTGCTACTCCTACCCCTCGACCCAATTGTTCTTCAGCGTGCTGAACAACTGTGTTACACACTGTCTGTTTGCTAGGACCGTTGCACACAGGCTCCGTCAGAGCCAGAGCCTTGGGTGGTCCACTCCTTCTCAATGCAGCCTCCAAGTGTTCCCTCTCCTCCTCCTTGTCCTGCTGTTCAGCTGCCACCTTCTCCATCTCACACTTGCGAAGCTGGATCACCAACCTAGTGACATGCAGCTCCTTCTTACAGGTCACCAACACGCGACTCTCGCCTTGCACCATATGACCCTCCAATCCACCTCCCGCTTCTCTGTATCAGCACTCGGGTACGCCTTCAATGAAAAGACCGCGACGTCGAGATTCTTCTTGGTGGTAGCAGCATAAAGCTCCACTCTTTTGCAAGCCTCGACCGCAGCTACCCAAGCCATCTCCTTGTAACAATTCGAGGTCGGATCCAGCTCCGCATCCGTCCCAACATCCACACCCACCTCGGGCTCCACATTTGCATTGAGCTCCATATTGGCATTGGGATCCGCTTCCACCTCTGCCCTCTCCGCCTCCGCTGCTTCATCTTCCTCAGCCACACCCACCGCAAATAATGGCTGTGACCATGGACATAATGGCGAGTCCCCCATAAGGACAGTTGTCAGACGGGTTGACTCCGTCCGCTGTCAGTTTGCTTATAGAATAGATCCTATAAGCCATTTGGTGGGCCTGGTGTAATTTGTGACTTGTGTCGTGATGCAGGCGTGGAGTGTGTGTGGCCTACCAGCCCAACTCGCTGCCTTCGGTCCTGTGATCATTGTCAGGGTCAGAAAGGAGGGTGTAGGGTTGATGGAAAGTTTGATCCCTGGAGTCAGAGCATCAAGCCCTGACTAGTGGTACAAGGAGGGGCAGAGAAAGAATTGGAAGGTCATCCAACCAAAAAGCGGCGGACGGAGACGGGTGCTGTGGCAGCTGGGGGTAGCGGCATCGGATGCATGATCAAGTTTGGACATGGAGATCCATGAGGACTCTTCATTGGTGCCTTCGTATCCAGTCCATTTGACTAGGTACTGGAGCTTGCACTTGTATCGACGATTGATCTTTGAGTCCAGGATTTCAGATATCTCATATTTGTTTTCTCCTTTGATGATCGGGGGAGGTGGAGGTTGGGTGCGACCAGAGATCTTGTTTGTAGTAGCAGGTTCGAGCATTGATATATGGAAGACCAGATGAACTGCTTGGAAGTTGTCCAGAAGGTGGAGGGTGAAGGACCTGCTGCCTGCACAAGCAATGACCTCATAAGGACCTAAGTATTTCTTGGAGAGTTTCTTTGATGGGCAGGTGGTCCAGAAGTGTTCAGCCTTGACAAATACTTTGTCTCCAATTTGCAGGTCCAGAGCTGGAAGGTGGTGTCAGTCTGTGGAGACTTGGTATTGTTTCTGAGCATCAGAGATGGTTTCTCGAAGATGTTGGTGTAATTGATCGAGGTTGGTTACAAAATAGTGGGCTTTGGTGGAGGCAAGTTCCTTCTCATGGTGGACAGAGATGTTTGGATGGTAGCCTTTATTAGCAAAGAATGGAGAGATGCCAGTAGTTGCATTCAGAGCATTGTTGTAGGCAAACTCTGTGATTGGAAGTAGGTCAGCCCAGTTGTCTTGTTGATGGTTACAATAGACTCAGAGATATTGTTCCAGGGACTGATTCATTCGTTCCGTTTGTCTGTCTCCTTCGGGATGGTATCCAGAGGTGAAGTGAAGTTTCATGTCAAGAGCCTTTCCTAATATGTGGAAGAAGGAGGACATGAACTCCGAGCCCCAATTGGATGTGACAGTCTGTGGTGCAGGGTATTGGGTATCGGTCTTTCTTTGTAATCTTGTTAAGTCCATGGAAGTCAATGCATAGATGGAGTGATCTGTCCTTTTTGCGGACAAATGGGACCGGAGCTCCATGGGGAGATAGGGATGGGCAGATGAAGCCCATAGCCAAGTTCTTGTCTATGAATGTTCGGAGGGCCAGTAGCTCTTTTTGGGATAGCGAGTAAATAGGGCCAAGCAGAGGGGTGGAGTTGTCATCCAACTCAAACTTGAGATCGTATGGTCGGTGTTCTGCTAGGGAGTCGGCTTTAGACTTGCTGAACATGTCGGCGAATTCATGATACTCCTTAGGGACCATAGATAGGTCCGGTGGAGTTGATC
The DNA here is from genome assembly GCA_025174535.1 of Cantharellus purpuraceus. Taxonomy (NCBI): domain Eukaryota; kingdom Fungi; phylum Basidiomycota; class Agaricomycetes; order Cantharellales; family Hydnaceae; genus Cantharellus; species Cantharellus purpuraceus. The sequence goes on from JALBUN010000021.1 coordinate 247,195, forward strand.
GGGCAGAACGAGTGGTGAGGAATATCGGATCAGAGAGGTGAACCTGGAACGTGTGAGAGCCATCCAGTTTGCTTAGTCTGGTGAAGACCATAGCGTCCACCATCAATATAAACAGAGGGGTAGACAGAGTATCTATCGGAGTGGAGTCAGCAGAGGCGGAAGATAGTTTCGCACCTAAAGTTGCTGGTGACGTCGGGGACGACACAGCCTGTACTGGGGAACAGAATGTGATATGGCCCAATGCCCAGTCAATCAACAGATTGTAGCGGGTGAGCCAGTTATATCCGAGAACCACAGAACAGCTGGAGTCAAGCAGAGTACCATAGAATGTAAGGTTCTGGATTTCTCCAACAGAAAAATGGATAGACAGATCTATAGCTCGTGAAATAACAGCATTAGCAGTGCCATCAAATAATCGGAGTGATATTCGAGTTATGGTGTATGTATGGAGTTTATGAGGAATCGAGGAAACAGTGAGTAGAACCAGAGTCAATTAATGCTTGGATAGCAGTATCGGGAATGGAGTCAGTAGACAAGGAGGGTAAGGGAGTTGGAGTGGGAAAGAGTGGATGCGTTCAGGTGGACCTTGTTTGTCATACAGGGAGTACCAACGCAGCCCTCTGCCCATATGGAGGCTATAGGACTGCTTACTATTTTTTTTGGTCTGTCATGGCATTGGCGGCATGGCCCTTTGCCTTTGCTGTGGACGAGGTTGCCTTGTTGCAATCCTTGGCTTGGTGGCCAGACTTTCCACAGAACAGACAGAGGTTGTTGTCCATGTGACGCTGGCGTTCCTGCTGGGTAAGCTTTCCGTCCTTCCCCAGCTTGGTGGAGAGGTCTGGAGTACTCTTGCAAGCTCCAGAGTTGTTCTGACTGGAACCAGAGGTGGCAGCATTACTCATGTTTGACTTCTGGGCAGAGTTGGTAGTAGTCTTCTTATCAGACCCCTTGTTGGACTTTGGGGTCTTGTCTGATGATTTGTCTGATTTGTCGTTCACCAAATTTTTGTGGGAGACCTTGAATTCACGTTCCCAATAACAGGCATCAATGGATTGGGCGAGCTTGCGAAGGTTAACCAAAGTATCCGGCTTACTGACGCATGATATCTCATCCTTGATGCAGGATGGGAGACCAACGTAAAATTGGCGTCAGAGTGCGGCATCGCCCCATTGGACTTTCAGGGCTAGCTGCTGAAAGCTCACAATGTATTTTGCAATTTTGTGATTTTCCTTCATCTGAAGTCGATTGAGTTTGTTCTCAGCATCAGCCTTGGGGTTGTAAGGACCAAATTTGGTCCAAAGTTTGGAGATGAAGTCGGAGTAGTCATCTGACCATATCGGGTCATTGGAGTTGTCCATGAGTGCTGGCTCAAAGTAGTCCAGTGCAGTGCCCTTGAGATAGGACATGGTGAAGGTGACCTTTGCCTGATCAGATGTGAATGCATCAGGGTGGTCGTGGAAGTTCAACTGGCATTGCAACAAGAATGGCTGGAGCTTTCACGGATCGGAGCCATCGAAGGGGTTGGGTTCTTGGACCTTGGTCCGGGACTTGGGGGCTTGTGGGGTACAGATGCTGCTGGCGAGCAGGGAGATGGCTTGTGCCAGATTTGGAGAGGGCGGAGTGTCGTCTTCTTCATTGATGGCCTCTATGTGGTCCATCGGTTCTTCGACAACCTCGGGGATGGTGTCAATGCTGGGAGCAGGCACCTTGACAGTTCATGCGCATTCAGAATTGGTGGTGGATCATGGCATTGGTAGGAGTGAGTATGGCAGTTCGAATATACTGTTACGCACTAGGTCCGATTGGGGGTCGGAGATTGGGTCGGAGGTTTGGTCGGAGTCAGAGAAGGAGTCGGGTACGTCATGGGGGTTAGAATGGACTTGGCTTTAGCTTATGTGCTGCGCTCTCACTAATACCGGTGTCTGAGATTTCAGAGACGGAGTATGACTTAGAGAGTTAGGATCAGACTTAGGAACTAGGCATGATTTGATATTCAAACTGGGGAATGAAGTCCCCAGTTGGGCAACTTAAATACATATTTGAAATCTAATAATAATTACTCCAGGGATGGGTCTCCAAGGCCAATGGCCTTACATGAGTATGTCCGAGTCCGATGGGGATGGATGTCCGGGTTCCTATGGTGATGCTGATGCATCAATCGGAACTGGAGACGGATGGGTGGAATTGGCGGTTACAATCAGACAGAGACGTGACGGTTTCCAAATGGAGTATAGATATCATACGTGTGGGGATCTGAGTGGATCGGACAGGGATCTGGTCGTTAATGAATATAGTCATAACAGGAAGCAACGAGGACATACAGCCATGCTAACAAGCACCACAAGGCCACCCTAGTCCCTCACATGCCCATAGTATTCTTTGTAAACCCAAATATCACCAAACTTATCATATCTGTCTGAATTTTAGAGAGTGTGAGGATTTTATTTGTTGGGGGATGTTATTTCACACACCCTAGCCATTAGGATGATGTCATATACTCCTTGGCCAAACAGTCCAGTACATTTGAATTCTTGATCAAGTGCACATTTCAAGAAGGGTCATGGATTTTGTAGGTCATTGCTCATACGTTGTTGTCAGAAATTTTGGGGTTGAAGTGCAGATGGCACTGTCCCAGTCATGAGTGGCAAATGGTCAAACAGCAGAAAGTGCATACAGGTGTTTCAGTCATGAGTACACCTTCAGGCAGCCACACTCTCTGAATATACCTTTGCCTTTCAAGTCTTGACTGATATCATTGAAGCCAATCATATGACTTGAGTTGTGTTGATGATATTCACTGTGTCAAGTATGCAATGATGCTCAATTAAGTACAGTGCATCAATGCTCACCAAACATGAAACTGCATCTGCCAGGAGTATACATGCATTCGAGATTCTCAGCAGTTGTCCAGGGGCATGAGGCCAAGATAGTATCAAACTGTGCCTGAGATATTTCCTTGAAATAATCATTGGTCAAGGCAATGATCACAAATTTGAGACAAACTAACACACAAATAGGTGACCAACCCAAGGGCCTGCCAGCATGCCAGGAGTGAATACATGCCGCCTGATCATCTGCTGGGTCCACAGGCTGTAGCAAGTTATCAGGCAATGCCAGTTGTTCTTGAAATCATCCCCACAACCTGGCCCCTACTCTACGAACTTGGTTGTTGGAAGAATTTTTTGGTTTGGACTATTATAATCCTCTGGAGAGGGAATTGACATGGCAGCTTTGGCGGCCTCAAGAGGAATGCAGCTGGTGTGAGAAGTGGATGGGTGATGGGTAGGCTTATGCCCAAATGATTCATTAAACATGTTGGATGAGAAAATGGTGGCACAGCGAGTGCATATGGTGGCTAGGATGGTGGCAAAAGCAGAGGCTCAGGTGGTGGGATGGAGAATGAAGTTATTGGGGCATGTATCAAGCTGTACTGGGAGGATTTTTAGCAACGAGGTCTCAACTACGCAAATTGAATCACCTTGAATGACCCTATAAACACATGAGTAAAGGCATTCAGTACATTTTGCCAGTCTTCTACAGCCTCACTTGCTATGTGCTCTGAAAATATCCATGAGTTTTACAAATCAGGATGAATATTGAAAGATACCTTTGTCTGTGAACCAGAAGAGCCAGGCAACAAGCACATTAACCTCATCGTCCACCTTCCAACCATTGTCCAATACCATTCTATCATGGAAGGGTCCCTCAGATTTGATATACTCGGTTGCAAACTGGTTGATGCCTGTGTAGTGGACAAGCTGCCCATAGTTGTTTTGATCATGCTCTATGAACATCAAATATGCCACCCAGAGATCCTCACAAGCCATTGGGGTTGTAGAAAATTCACGACATGGGATGAATTTGAACCATTTCAAGGTCATGAATCATTTGACTAGCTTGTCAGTTTTATCACTGACATTCCTGTGCCTGCCAAGTCTGCGTGTCACTGATTGAGCGTCAAATTTTGTTGAGAATATGCTCGAGTAAAGCGATGGGTTGTTATTTAGGGATATTTTTGGGTATATTGATGTTGACGTCTAACCCTAAGGGCTAAGTCAGTGGGTGGACTGAGTCATCAGACAAGGCTCAGCCCTGAGCTCCACACTGACAGGCACCATGGAGTTCAGGCAGCCAGTAGTTAATTCTTGGGCAACTCAACAGTGTTTCAAGCTGTATCACTTCGTTTCGATATAAGAACATCATTTCCTTTCACCTTTCATGAACTCACGCGCTGTAAAGATGATGCTGGGGTATGTACATACTCCTAGGCCATCCAGATGCATTCATCATGGTTACTGAAACCTTGGAGTAGACGTGAAGTGTACTGGTCTTTGCACGTACTAAGTCTGGATCCAAGGGAGCCAGGGGTTGCAAACAAGAATCCGATGCATAAAAGCAGCAGCTAGATAGATGTGGGATGTGTATAGAGATATCGCTTAGATTCCCTTTGGAGCTATTCACATTCTTTAGTTGCAGAAACATGGCTTGGGGGATTTTTCCTAGGCCCTGGCAGAGGTTGTGGTGTACTGACAACACCTTGTGTGCCTAGAGAAGATTTGAGGGTTAGAAATAGGTCGTTACAAAGAAATTTCGTGAAGGTGATCTCTCACTATTGTGGTTTACCCTCAATTACTGGAAAGCCCCGAAAGTGACATCCCTAGTATCATCAGCATAGGGGAATGTGTTAAAACGAGTCAGAATAGGCGCTGGTGGGCCCATTCTCACCTCATCTTCTTTGAACCATACAAGTCACAGGGGGTGGGTGGGTAATGATGGGTGCATGTTTTTCGTTATGGCTTCTTACTGCCTAACAGATTGATTTTCAGAGCATTGGATGACCTCACCAATAGACCCGTCAAACTCTGTGCCATTCAGGGATTACAGTAACCGACCATCTATGAGATCTTCCTTGAAATCGACTAAATAAAAGAGTCATCCACTTCATTATCCTCATCCATTGTCATGAGGAACGTGTTTATGTTATTGGTGTTTGGAAGGCCATTGGTATGAACCCTACCCAACTGTACAGCAACGTTGCTCCTGATTACTTCATTGGCCAAATCAGAAGCCTATAACGTGAGTTTGGTCAATAGTGTAACCCCCACTGTCATATCACACTGCATCAACTAGATGTTATCAGCCCATGAGCTAATAAGCTCATGAATAATCAGTCAGCTTCAGGATGGTTTCTTGTCAATCTTCACAGCGTGCTCTTGCTTATATAAGTTAGTCCTCCCTCATCTGACACCGATGTCACTCTGACCTTCGTTTAGTGATGGACAGTGAAGGAGCATATTGGGTTAATTTCATGGGTCTGCATTTGGCGAACATCCAGGGTTCCTCGGCGCTTCTGTGTGCCGGTCGAATGAAGGGTTAGGGTTAGGGTTAGGGTTAGGGTTAGGGTTAGGGTTAGGGTTAGGGTTAGGGTTAGGTACAGAGAGGCTTAGATTACTAAGAGTAACGTAAGGCCAGGTGGTAATTTCAAAAAATAGGGGCTGAAATATCATCAGACCACTGTGTCCGAGAAGCTTCAGCAATCGAAAGGTGATGTAGAAGCGACGGCAAGAGCGGCTCGGCAGGTGCGTATGGCAAATGGCTGGGGTAACGAATGTACTCACAATTTGAGCTGGAGTTGTACGTCGTTGTATATAACGAGGAGATCTGCTGGGGAAGGGGAGGACAAGACGCACCAAAGCATTGTGCGCAGCAAGAACTGGTCACCGCGCGGAGATCAAACTTTCCTACCCGTAGTTGTTCTATGTTTGGCATGTATAAATTATCTCACCCTCTTTCTCCCGTTCCACGACCTCCCCGTCCTGTTAATCCTCGCAGCCAAGCACCCACGCTCCCTCAACTCCTTCAAACCATCATGTTTTCTCTTGCAAAAGCATTGTACGCATTTCTATTGTTTGTCCTATGCGAGCTCCCTCATCTTTTACATCGCCAGCGCGGCCGTCCTTGCCGTCGCCTCTTTGGCACAGGCTACCATTACGATTGCCCCACCTAACTTCAAGGGAAACACCACCAACACCCTCACCTGGACTTCCTCAGATCTCAACTCTGACCCCGAAACCTTCAGTATTGAACTCATCAATAAGGTTTTCAACTCCCAGTTTGCGCTCGGGAACAACATCGCGACAACGTCAATGAGCTTCACCTTTCAGATGCCTGTTGTCGCTCCAGGGTAAGCCAACAATAATATTTATTGTCATACACGCGTTTGAGGATGGTCAAAAAAGGGATGGCTACTCTGTTCAGTTCGTCAACATTGGAAATATCAACGACATCATCGCCGCCTCGGCTCCTTTCGCTGTTCAGGAGAATGACAGTACGATTTTGCCCTTGCCCGTACCTACGTCCCTCTAACCTGACCACCTTAAGTAACATCCACAACCTCTACCACTGGTGGAGCCTCATCTGCGTCCTCTGTCGCTGGGACTCGCACATCGGCGGTCAGCTCCGTCAGCTCCTCACTGTAGGTTTCTTATTTCTGAGGTTTGCGGGTTTGAAGCACTAATTCTTGTTCTGAATAGTGGTACCCTCACTCAAACCGGCACTGTAGCTACTGGGACCGCACCTGTTACCGTCACTGGCATCAGTTCTGCCGCTTCTACGGCTTCTGGCTCTTCCTCCGCTACTGCAAGCATCCCCGCCGCTACCAACAATGGGGCATTGGAGCTCATTCCCTCCGGCTCCTTCGCCGCACTCGTCGCCGGTGCCCTTGCCCTGCTGTACTGAGTATAGACTGAATGGTCTAGTGTGACAGTTGCTTTCTGCATCTCAATCATTGCCAAATCTGCCATCGGCATTCCAGGGCTGGTGGTGGTTAGCTTATGTGCAAAGAACCATGGATGTTCATAATACTAGTGGTTTTCTCTTCTTGTCATGACTCTTTTTCTCTGGACCTTACTCTGTCTCCAAGGTTTACGTGACTCGTCCCATATCCCTTGTCCTCTCGCCAGACGTTTCACTTCTTATCCGTACCCTACTGTAACTCGCGCCTCATTTTTCAATTATGACGATCGTGTTTGTGCAGTATGCCTTTCACCTGACATATTGTGGATCCATATTGCGCGGTTCTAATATGCCACAGTGCCAAGGTGAAGCTTAGCTTTGAAAAGCATTTACGTATACGTATGCATGACGCGATCGATCAAATTGATTTGTAAAGGCGGATCTGCTGCACAAGACGTATTATATTTATTGCTGCTATAGGTATGGAGAGCATCTGTGCTGTAAACTTGAAAGTCACTGTTTGAAATTCGATTACGTAAGTGCACCGCTGAACGAATTTCGGTTTGTCTTAAACATAAAGTTTTTTCGGGTTGGTTCAGCGTAAGAAGGAATTCTATACGGCTAGGGCGACTCGGAACATCGGAGTGAACTGACCGTATAATAAAGATACCATACGGGACCAATGCTAGAGCCAAAGAGTCGATATGATTCAGAATGGGAAGGGATGACTACCTTGCTCTCTTGGACTAATGGCGTGAGTGAGACTTGGTAATCCATCACAAATAAGATGGTCAGTGCTTCATGACAGGGCGGAGAGGTTGAGCAAAGTGGGCAGTTTAGCCCGTAGAACCAGGCTGAAACAGGTCGAGACAGTTCCACACTTTGCTTTGAGACCGAGGCTCGGGCATTTTTCGAGGCATGTCACATTGTGCGGTATTGAACTACTTTTCCGCTGCGGATTTCAAAAACAAGTGTGTGGTTATTTGCGATTCCGACTCGGATTCGACGTGTTTTATTTTTTGTGTAAAGGGGTGTTACACATGTTCCGTGCGACAAGGAAACGTTGTACGGCGATGAGCGGGGGGACCAAACCGGCTGGGACGGGGAGATATCTCAGGTTTAAGATCAACCAGTCGCCGGTGAGTGCTGTGAGAGCACGCAACGGGTACACAACTTGAACGCGGGTAGTTGTATAAAGAATCTCCGAGACGAAAGCGCGGACAAAAGCGAAGAAAGTGCAGGCTGATAACGCTTGGAACCGATTCGTCCGAGACATGGTCCGACCACGCCACAAGGATATTGCCTGTACGATGATTTATGTAAGATATTTGAGGTGTATTGCAAGCGCCCTTGAGTTACCAGCGTAGGCTCTGACCCTAGTTTTCAAGATTCTTGGCTTACCAGCGAACTTGAAACTGGAACGCAAGCCGGTCTAAACAGTGTCCGTGGAATTCCTATGTCAGAGGCTGAGATGACGCACATAATTCCACATGAAAAGTGAGTATATGTCGTGTCGGTCGCAATGCCTGGACAATTAGCAGCTTCAAACCTGTGTATCAGATCTACTAGGGAGATCCTCCGAGATGGTGAGAATGAATACTTTAATAATAGAAGAGGGCCATCTTCGGTCATGACGGGTTTTCAGAGGCTGGGAAATACTTGCTAGAGTAACCATCATCGAGAATCCGAAGTACTTGGGCGACTTTCCACTTGATCCTACGCGGAGTCTTAAAATTTGACCATGTCCTCGTCTTCATCTCCATCGGACACAAGACAATTTGACAGATGGCGCAAAAATCTATCCTGGATTACCGGCCTTGGCTTAACTCCAGAAGAGCAGGAAGTACGACAGCGCGATCTTGACCAAAAGCTAGATGAATCGCTCCTCAAAAGATGCGAGAGGATGAAGCGTGGCGTGGTAGAGACCAGTACGTTTTTGCGCCGTAATAATTAATACGTGGCTCACAAGCTGTTTCAGGCCCTTCTGTAGTGTTCATGTTAAAACATCTACGTCTCTTCGGCTGCCCAGTGTCCCCACAACATATTCAGTGTGTATCGTGTAACAAAACAACTTCTGGAGGGTTTTCCACGGATAATGGCGGTATCGCCATATGCACGCGTGGATTCACCAACAAAAAACACATGGAAGACACAATCGTCCACGAACTAGTACACATGTACGATCACTGCAAGTTCAAAGTAGACTGGAATAATCTCAGACACCACGCGTGTAGCGAGGTGCGCATGATCTCTATTTATCTCAATGTTTTGATAATGCTGTGGAGGTGTCCCGATGTTAACATAGCGTGTACTTTTTCTTTTTTCCGTGCGGACAGGTTCGAGCAGCCAGTCTTAGTGGGGACTGTCGCTGGGGTCGGGAGATCAACCGCTTCTTTTTCTCATTCTCGAAACAGCATCAGGTTTGTTGATACTACCCCATAAGAACTCCGGACCCCCCCTCACGCCCTGTTCTGACAACTTAGGTATGCGTTCGCAGGCGGGCAATTATATCAGTTGCTAGCAATCCAAACTGCCCTGATGAGGCCACGGCAGAGCGGACAGTTAATGAAGTGTGGGAGAGCTGTTTCAGCGACACTCGACCTTTTGACGAGGCGCGTTCCGCCTCACAACCCTCTTTTTTTCTGCAAGTACTGATACAAGAAGCTGTAACAGATTTATTAGACTTGGGATCACAGGAAGTCACAGTGTACTGCGTGCTAATGCCATACTGGATTTACAATAGAACATACCCACTCACCCCGCTCTTCATGCAGTCTTGTTCTCGTTCCAGCTGGTAGTCATCACACGATACATTGCTACAACCGTCTTTGGCTCTGATTGTCCTCTGGCTGCTACTCGGAGGATCCTACAATTTCAAACAACCGTGAAAGGAATAAAGTACCAATCTTCATGTTATCTCCTTCCGCTTGCGCAGATCCTTATACCACTCAGGAACCTCGTGAGCCTTGGGGACTGTTCTTTTCCTGGCCTCTCTATACTCCCTCTCTTCCTGCTCTGCCCTCTCTCTTTCTCGCATCGCTAGCTGCCGCTCAACCTCCTTCTCTCGCTCCTTCCTCTCTGCATCAAACCTTTCTCGGTCTTTCGCACGCGTCATGGTCGTTAGCACAGGGGCGGCGGTCGGCAATACAGGCACCACTCGTCTGCTGCGCGCCACCTCTGCCTGTGCAGCGTGCATGGCGGCGAAATCAGGTATCGGTAATGCCTGGCGCATCGAGTGAGACTCCCACGTTTTTCGCTTCTCCTCGAATTCCGCATTACGTTGTGCAGCACGTACGTCCGAATGGAATGTGAACGTAGCTGGGATTGTAGGACGTATGGCTGGACGAGCGGGGGGTGCCTTTTTTTAAATTGCAGTACCAAAGGCATCAGCTCAGGGTAACGAAAAAAAAAAAAAAAGAGCAGATTGACTGACCGGCTTGCTAAAACTCGGCATGGTGCCAGCCTTGAAATTCCTCTTCTCCCGTTCTCTTGCGTCTCTTCTGTCATGTTCTTTCTGTGTCTTCTCCAGTGCTAGCTGACGATATACATCGCTTGCAAACACTGGACCTGATGGTGCAGCAAGGTTGACTGGTGGATGCTGCTCTTTGCCAGTGCCATGTCTGCTCTTACTTGTTGCGGTGGATTTGCCGCTAGACTTGCCCTTCAGGTCTCGTGCGGAAGTCGCGTTGCCAAGGCGATTGTCACCTTCTGCAGCACCAATGTGTTGGCCACGTAGCCGCAGCTGCGCTGGAACGTTATTCGCTGTCCGTGACGGAGCCAGGGGCATCGGTCTTGAGATGCCTTTGACAACGGCAGCAGGGCGGGTGTGGATGTTCTTGCCATGTTTAGAGCTAGTCTGAGAAGAAGAGGTACTTGGAGCGGCATCTGGAACGAGCTTTCCTTTCTTGTTCCCCCGGCTGGGCGTCCCATTCAATGCACGCTTTCTGGATGGGCGCATTGGTGAGGTGTTTGATGGTTCTTCTAGATCCATGTTATCCGTGGGGGGGATCTGCTTGGAAGGTGACAGGTCAGAGAGGGTGAGTGCATCGTGTCGATTAGGTTTAGAGGGCGAAAGATCCGAGAGGGTGAGTGACTTCGCAGAAGGACCGGCTGCTGTTCCGTATGCAGCATGAGTGGAGTCTCTGTCAAGGAGGGGTGTGTCATGCGGTGCGCTAGGTGACGGCTGCGAGCCAGTGTAAGCGGCACTGGCTTGCGGCGTTGATGTCATGCTGGCAGACGAGGACAATCTAATATGCAAAAGTGGCGTGAGTGTGTGGTGGAGCATGATAAGAAGAGGTTGTGAACCGTACCCCAAGGAGCCTTTCAGCTTTTCGCCGTATTTGACGAGTACATCGATGAGACCTCCGCCAATGGCAGCGATGCCGCTGCCACTGCTGTCCCTTCTTTGGCTGGTGTGTTGGGCTTGGGCAACTACATCCCCCCACCTCGGCCGCTCGGCCTGGGGGCTTTGTGAAGCTGCTGTGAGCGTGCGGGTGAGTGAAGAGGGCGGGAGAGCAGATGCAGGTTTGGACGACTTGAGAATGGATTTGGGCTGTGTGGTGACGCGGGGTTTGTGCTTTGCAATGCCGGCATCCTTGTCCAGGACAGGCTTTTGATGCGGGTATATATGAATGAATGTTGTAAATATTAGAGGTGGAGGGTAATGAGACTTACTCGTTTGGGCTTGGGTTTGTTAGTAGTCTTGCGCGTGTTACTGATGTCGTTTTCTGAAGTCGTCGTCTGCTGCTGGACTGGCACGTCCAATGGGGTGGGCGGGTTGTTGCTGCGAGGCTGAGTGGATGTATCGGCGTCACTGCGCGGCTGCATTGCCTGCTCCACGTCATGCCGCATCCGTGCTGTAGATTTCGACGAAAGATCAATGCCCATCTGCTGATAATTGTCCCGTTTGCGACGTTCAAACATGTCATCGGCCGACTCCTCCTTGGGGAGCGTATGACGCACAAACGTCTGCTGCTCAAGCTGTGGCTGGCCAACCGTCCCAGCAGAGCATCCTCTCTCGCTCTGCGGCGTGAGCTCGCTCAGGGTCAATGGCGCATGATGTCTCTTCCTCTTCGATGCAGTGAGCAACGGCGTCGTAAACGGATCATGATCCAAGCCGCTCTCATCGTCCAAGGCATCTACACCAAGGTCCCACGTCACCTCGCTGAGCAGCGCGTTACCGCGGAACGACGGGATCTGGAACGAGGCGTCGGACGTGTCGGCGGGCTGCATAGGGGGCGTTCGATGCGGGGGAGGTGGGTGTAATAGGGCCTGCGTGTCTGCAAAAAAAAAAGTGTCGGTGGTGGTTTGTACACGCGACGCGTCGGTCACGTGACACAAACGGTATTGTTTCACCCAATCACTTTTACCATCGCTTTCAGGTTCAGAATCAGATTTGTGTGGTATGTAGTAACTGAAGCAACCGATTTGAGATTTATCTCAACTTGCTAACAAGAGCGAGATGATGAATCAATCGATCGCTGGGGGATTTAGCTGCGTTACCACACCTTGTCGACACCGATCTCACCGATCCAGTGATGCATGATAACTTGTCACCAGGGACCTCCGTGATGGATCCGATTATCGGCCTTTGGTGCTTGCTTTGACTGTTGCGGTTATCTCGCCAGTGCGCCTGTTGCTGCAGAGTTCTACCCGCTCTGCATGGCGCGCGCGCCGTACTTATGTACCAGTGGGTCTGGTGCTTCGGGGTGCGGCTCGCCGACATATATATGGGCCATAATGCATCGTTCCCCAGAAACGCCGGGTAGGAGTCTGCTGCCGCTGCATGTCACACCGACAGCTGGTGGTGGTGGTACGACCGACTCCACAGGGCAGGGTTTTCCTTATTACTGCCGAGGTGGGGCGGGAGGGGTGACGGTACCACCCCACGTGCTTTCGCTCAGGCCCCGCAACTGGCCTCGGTGGTGAGTGCGGGCAATGGATAAGTCTTATCTCAACATCGTACACAGCCGTGTCCTCGTCTAGTATTCAGAACACGCCGAGGGTATGGCAGGTACAATAGGTATGTCTGGATGACGGAGATACGAAGCAGCCCCGTGGGGCGTAGGCCGCACCGAGCCATGGGGTGTCGTGCGCAGGGTAGCGACACGACGCACAGAGTCTGAGCTCAATCGAATCGAATCCCATCATCCTCATCATGCCGAAAAAATGCCACGACACGTCCCCGTCTGGCCTAGCACGATCACCTTCCCCTAAAGCCAAGCCGTTCTTCTCATTCCCGAAACGCACGATAGCACCGGTGGAAGGGTCCATGATTGGACAATGATGATGCCATGGCTATCAGTGGATTTACTAAAAAAAAAAACAAAAAAGGGACTGACCCAAGTTCCCTCCAGAACACATGTTCATTCAGCGTAGGTGTCACGGACCAATCAGAGTGAACCCACCCCGCCCGCGTGCTTCCAAACTACACACAAAAAGGGCAAAGACGGCAATCGCGGGACCGGTGCAGTGCACAATGGCCTGCTACCTGTTATAGTCGTCTCTTTTCTCTCCACCCTTTACCACCCCGAGACACCACCTGCCGACCATCAGCCGACCGGACAAATGAACACGTTGATCGCCGGCCTCTCCACATCTCTCAAACTCCTACCCATGACCTTGGCAGGGTTTCCCTTCCCATTTTTCCGATCGTTTGGCGTGTCCTCTCCCCACCTCGTTGCCCAGATACCCACCGACCGACTCCCTGACTTGTTGATGTCCCCATGTCCCAACGGCCCATAATAAGCATGTCCCAGAACCCCCATAGGTGCCCGATCACGGGGCTCGGCATACGTCACCCCGTCCCGCCTTGGGACGGCCCTGCACAAATCACGACTTCCAATGGGACGCAGCAGGACGTATTAGCTAGCTAACTAGAGCCACCCCCATTGTGAGAATACATTTTCCGAATAATACTCGATGTATTAAGCAGAGACGATTTTGCTCAGATAGGTATCGTTAGTGCTAAGACCCCCTTTGGATTGGATTTCCTTTTCCCCAATGTCGTATCACTTGAAGCGCATCCGAAGAACGTGGATGGAGTAAACAGGTCTGTCAAAGGTGACCATTGAGCTTTGGATTTCTTTGTGGGTCCCGTGTGGGTCCCTATGCACCCCTACAGGCAGTTCTTGGCTGTACCGGTACCGATTTTCTGCCATCAGGCTGGATCTCTGACAAACAACATTTTGCCTCATGCCTGGTGAAGTATGGAAGGTGATGATGAACGTGGAGTGGAATGCGGCCCGTTATTCGAATGAATGTTCAGAGCCATGTGCTCCAGTGGCCCCCCCCGCAGGACCTGCTACCAATCAAACAACAAAGGGTGGCTGTGAGGGGAAAGGAGAGCACGCTCGCCATTCGGCCCCCGCCCCCCCTCTTTGCGCCATATTATCAAGCCACTACGTTACTGACCTAAGCTCGCCCCCTCAGGCTGGGGCCGCCGCCGGAAGGGGCAACATTGTTCACCAAAAGAGGCTAACTGTGCTGCATCCCGACTCCTGCATCGATGGTCACGGGCGGCACAAAGGTTAATACCAGTCAGGCAGGTACGATCGGACTGGAGGTTCCTGGTAATGACACTTGCCATATGTGGAGCTCAGGGGCTTTGCCTGCCATGTCGTGGTGGTTTGCGATGCTGATGTCACTGCCAGTTGGACATTTTGGCGTGGGGGCTCGGGTAGACCGTGCCGTATATCCAGCATGGTTGTCTAGCCAGATCGGAGCGAGGCAGGGTAAATGGTTGCCATGGCTTTTAAATGGGCTTGTTGTCCAATGGCACACTGTCGTCTGGCAGCGGCACAATGGTGTTTTCGGAACAACGGTTCCGCATCTCGATCGTATGACGACATGTGGCCGCGCGTCATCACAAGAGAACAACATTCGATAGATTTCGCACACAGCAACAAACGTAATACACAACAGCATAGGTATACACTCAAACATCTCAGAACCACTCCTTGTGGGTGTCTGCACAACGGCCACGTCAGCGGGCAAGACGATGACAGAGAGGGTGTGTATTCACGCAGTGTAGCGACACGTCCCTGGTGGTTCTTCCTTGTGGAAGCAACCCTAGTACTTCTTGTTCTGTGGCACAGAGGTGAGCAGAACACACGGGGCAACAGGGAGAGACACGGACAGGGTTGAAGGGGCAGTCTGGGGAGGGGACGTGTGAGCACAATAGGGACGGGTGGCGAGGAGGAAGCACATACCGGGGGCATGCGAGCCACGGTATCCACAGTGAGCACACTGGGCAGAGCTCTCTGCGACGGGGGTGGCCTCGGGGGCCTTGACAGCGGTGGTGGGGGAAGAAACGATGTGCTGCATGACAGATGATATGTGGGGATGTGGATGAAGGAAGAGAGAATTGGCGGAGGGGGGGGGGTATTTATGGAGAAATGGGAGAATTCAGTTGGGTTGCCAACCGCGCGTTATCTCTGCGGAGCCCAATTGGCGAGGGGTCACGCGGCACTCTAGCTCTGCAAAAAGAGAGAGGAACGCGTTTTGCATTCGACTGTGGCGACTCTCAATCGGGCGCGCAACTAAGCCCGGCGAAAACAGCTGGCTTACATAATACCCCTTCCCTAATAGGGCATACCAATTATTTATTTATTATCAACCCAGGCACAGTCACGTGACACGGCTTATCGGCTGTCCCGTAGGCCGTCCTCTTCGACGAGAATGCTGCAGACTGCTCCCAATGTCACCCTCGTCAAGACGGACGTTCCCGAAGACCACATATTGCTCTTGACCCTCAACAGACCGCTCTCCCTCAACGCCGTCAGTCTCTAAGCGTATTGCAATCCTCTGTATTCATTATTCTCAAAGGTGTCTCCCGAGCTGGCAGAAGACGTGGCCCGCGTTCTAGGGTGGTTTGACGACGAGCCTGAATTATGGTACGTCCATTGTGCCTGCTAATACATATTGGCATTTCAAAGTGCCCCGCATCATGGTGGAGCGCACTTGACTCTCCTCGTTACCTTCTAATCCAGTTTCTTTCCCGTCAGGGTCGTCATCATTACGGGTGCAGGTCGCGCCTTTTGTGCTGGTGCAGACTTGAAAGCGTAAGCACAATATAATCCTTCATGTGTAATTGCAATCCCCTTCCCGGTCAATACACCGCTGCTCCACCGAACACTGCCCCATCCTTTGTCAATTCATTTCTAATATGCCCATTGCACAGATGGCACGCCTCTCAATCCTCAGGCACACGCAACGAGGCTGAGAGTATTGCCGCCTCTCCGCATGGCTTCGCCAACATCTCCCGGCGCACCTCCTCCTCCAAGCCCATCATCGCGGCCGTCAACGGCGGCGCGTACGGCGGCGGCCTCGAGCTCGTCCTGAATTGCGATATCGTCGTCGCCAGCGAGACAGCGCAGTTTGCGTTGCCCGAGGTGAAGCGCGGCGTCGTCGCCGCTCAGGGAGGTGAGTAGCCCCCTGGTGACGAGTCGTTTTTCCTTTGTTTATGCCAGGCTCACTCATGGTCGGCGGCGTGTCTTGTCCTTTTTCCCTTGGCTTCTCCACGCTTCCATATACGTGAATTTTAATCAAACTATATTCGGTGACAGGTATTCCCCGCATAGCCGCCATCGCAGGGCACCAGGTAAGTACTCTTCCTTCGGATAAGTCCCCATCATCATCTACTTCTACTGGCTTCTGGCTGCGTCCTGATCCATCCACCTCAATCAATCCAATTAACCAAAAGTTGAGTAAGAAAAATTGATTTCTGACATTCTTCCCTTCTTCCGATATAGCTCGCATCTGAGATGCTTCTCACCGGGAGACCAATCTCCGCCAACGAAGCCTACACCCGGTTTGGCTTGTACGTACTGCGATCCATGATCCCTTAATCCTTTGTCCGCTCCGCCGAGTCGCTTATCATCTATTCCCTCCCCTTCCCCATTCTGTTTGTGTTCTTCTCCCTATCCGTCCTGTCCGGGGCCTTTTGTGGCGGCGCTTGTGGCGGTGTGTGTGGCGGATGTGTGTGCCTTTGATCCCGCCCGCCCCACGCACTCCCCCTCCCCCAGTGTGAACCAGGTCGTGCCCCCGTCGGCGGTCCTCTCCACGGCACTGACGTGGGCGCGCAGTATTGTTGCCAACTCGCCCGACGCTGTCACCGCTACCAAGCGTTCGCTTATTATTGCGCAGCAGGTGGGTGGTGGGGGCATGCGGGGGAGGTTTGAGGAGGCGACGGTGGCGGGGGCGTTTAGTCCCGAGTCGAAGAGGACTTATGGGGGGGAGAATATTAGGGTGAGTAGGGCTGGGTTTGGGATTATGGTGCCTACATGCGTTTAATTTGACTCGTTGATTTATAGGAAGGACTTAGGGCGTTCACAGAGGTAAGAGCGATTTTATTTGTTGGACGGTACATCAGAGGATTTTACTTATATGATTTTGTTTTGTGGGATGCGTTTGTTTTGTGCAGAAACGAAAGCCTGTGTGGAGAAATCCTGCCAAGCTGTAACACGGGGTGGTGGAAGACGCTGTTATCGTTGTGCCGGACGAAGGGGATGGGGATATCGAGATACCCGAGAACATGGAGCGTGTACGATGCGGTACGATACATGCCACTACCGGATGTGTTGTATAGATGGATCATGTATACTATCACGTATCATCCAATTCATCGGGCCCTTCAATTCATCGGATCGTGCGGGGAAAGGGGGAGGGGAAGAG